>OZJO01027970.1:0-10221 GCA_900406225.1 Acrobeloides nanus | reverse complement strand
TTTGAAGGAAAAAATTCATCCGTTAATTTTTTTCGTTAAAAATGTTCTTTTTTTCTTCTTGAAAGAAAAAATTTTTCCTTGTTTGAATTTTTAAAGATGGATCAAAGTTTTTGACTAGAGCCATTTTGAATTTTTGACCCAGCCAGAGACCCGGTTTTTGCGAAAAAACCTACAGGGGGCGGCAAAAGTCCTGACCTAGGCGGACAAAAGTCCTGACATTGTAACAAACGCTGAAAAGGTGTTTTCTCGTCCAGGATTGTCAAGAAAACACGTTTTGGAAATGTCAGGACTTTTGTTCGCCTAGGTCAGGACTTTTGCCGCTCCCTGTAACTTTTCGACCACATTTTATATTACATGACCCCATACATCCTATAAGGTGTAGTCCGCGTTCTCGGCTTTCCAGCGATACCAAGAAAATCGAAATTGGATTTAACCAAGAAATATGCTCAAAATACAGTCAGCTCTCGGTTTAACGCCCTCTAAATAAAAAAGTCCATTTTTACCATTTATTCATGATATTCTAAAAATGACACTATTTGGGGTAATTCGATACGGGAAATCGATGCTTGTTGACGAGGGCTGCTTCAATAATTGCCTTTTTATCAGCCAACTTTATGCTGCGCCGCTTTTTTGGAGCTTCCAATTTAAGAACTAAAAAATGTGTTTACGATAGTCTTTCAAAAAACGATAAATTTGGAAAAACGAAACCGTTTTCGTTGCAACGCGATTTCCATTGTAACGAGCTGCTTACATAAGCCTGATTGTCAATAAACCGCGTTTATTGAAACGATTGACATGCCAACAGTATCAATCGTTTCAACAAACACGATTATTCAAATGGCGATAACTCAGCGAGTTTAAAAGATTTTTCAATAATTTTTCTGCAAAAAATGTTCAAACGCTCAGCTTTCAAAAATTTGATCACTCAAAGAAATCCGGGTTTGTTGATTTTTTAAACAATTCTCTACGTAACGACCCTCGATTTAACGCCGAGGGTCGTTACGTAGACATTCGGGCTCTAGGAACTTCCACAACGGAACTTTCACAATGGAACTTCCACAACAAAAAAGCTTTTTTGTTGTGGAAGTTCCGCTTTTTTTGTTGTGGAAGTTCCTAGAGCCGACATTCGCTCTCATATGCTTTTTATGCTGATGTAAGCGTGATTTCATGCAATAAATCAGTGGCAGTGGTGTAAAAAAAGGGTGCGGGATGCAAGTGCACCAGTTCCGCACACGTGTACAAACCTCCTCCAACCCCAGGGGTTCCAGAAGCGCCGTGCCCCGCCGGTCCATGGGCCGCGGTTTTTTACGGCCCTAAAAAGAATTTTTGAAATTTTTTGATAAAAATGGGTCGCATAAGGGCCGTCAGGCCGAAAATTTTTACGGCCCCAAAAATGGGCCGGGGCCGCGGTTTTTTGTTGGCTATAAAGAACTGCGGCCCTTTATCACCCCTGGTGGGGTCGCGTGGGCTCTATGATTTTTCGCATACGAATTTTGGCACATTCGCTCTCATCGCAAAGAGCAAATGTGTAATAGCCGACAAGTCTTCTTTGTCACTATGAACAAAATATTATCGTGATCAAAATTTGCATATTTCTGGCCGGTAACAAGTATGGCCAGTTGATTAACTTGTGCATCCCTGCTTGGAATTTCCAACCGTCTTTATATCGTTTGCCCGAAATTCTTATAAAATTAGTCGGAAATCATGAAATCGGGATTATTTTCGACGTCGAAATTTTCCAAAAATTAGCGTTGAGATTGTATGGATTTTAGCGATGATTTTCGACAACTAACGTTGTTTGGATCTACATCGGCTCTTATACCCCCATTGAACGTGGTCTAAAATCGAAAAACTTTATTTTTCGAAATTTTCTCAAAAATGACCCTATTGGGGGTAATTTTATGCGGGAAACACGTTGGTGATGTTATTTTTGCGTAAAAACGCTTCCATTTTTTAGAAAATCGAATTTTTGCATATTAGCTTTTTCGAAATATTACTATCTTTGTTCGAAAATTCGATTTTCTAAAAAATAAAAGCGTTTTTACGCAAAAATAACATTACAAACGTATAAAATTACCCATAATAGGGTCATTTTTGAGAAAATTTTGAAAAATAAAATTTTTCGATTTTAGTCCACGTTCAGTGGGGTATAAGAGCCGAAGTAGCTCCCGTTGTTTATTGCCGACCCTGAGTATTTGTTTTTTTTTTAAATAGCCTTTCTCGTGTCATTAAAGTTTTTTAAATAAAAAATTCATAGATTTCAGAATTGAATATCTTAAAAATGGGTGCTGAACAAAGCCAGCCGGAACAACCAGAAAAACCTGTAAGAATCGAGCGATCTGAAATTCCAGAAGCTTATTACAATGTGGCTGTTAGTGATAACGTTGTAAGACGTGTTAGGTCGGAAAGGGGAGCTGGTGCTGTTGATGAAGAAAAGAGGAGATTAGAGTAGGTTCTATAAATGCTTCGTCGAAATTTTTTACCTCGATTTTTAGGGAACAGCTGCAGCGTGAGCGCGAGAATAATCATAAACTTCGAATGCAAATGCAGCAATTGTCAGATTTGCAACAGCGGCATTCAACTAACATTGAAGTTCAGCCAGCGAAGAAAGAAAGCATTAGTTTGGACGATATGCAAGAGAGAAACCGGGTCTTTGATGACACTGTGGATCGAGTCAAGAAACAGTTCTTTTCTTTTCAAAGAGAAAATGCTTGTGATGGCACGGAGAAGGTTGGTCAGCTGCACTTCGAAAAATCTAGATCCAAGCAATGGCATATTTAAGGGGTGAAGGGCGAAATTGAAAAAAATGAGATTTTTTCCTAATGGTCCGAGCGTGAACCCTTATGTTTTTGTCCAAATTTTTTGGAAAAATATTAAAAATCTTAATAGTCCATTACTATTTTTCATTAAAAAAATGTCCAAAATTTTCTATTTCAACAAAAATCGTAATTTTATAAGCATTTAAGCTTAAAAATGGCCATTTTCGAAAGAATTTGGCGCCTATTGCGCTGTTTAAAACGTCAAGATTTCAACAAAATTTTTTATAGAAAACATAAGGGGACCAAGGCGATTTTTTCGATGTATGAAGAAAAATAGCGAAAATAATTGTTTTGGGGAACCAAGGTCAAAATGTTCAAGTTTTTATATTCCTAATTTTCAGGAAATCTTATCTTGCTTGGAGAAAAACAATGGCAAACATTTGAAATGCCAATCATTACTGCCAAAATATCACGAGTGTATTGAAAAATTTCGTGAAGAAGTTCTTGCTCAAAAACGATAATATGGATCTAGTTTTTGCTGTGTATTGTATTTCATTAGGACTATTTTAATAAATTTGTTTATTTTATACAGGGTGAGCCAAAAAGCCACACTTGTGCGTTTTTTGGTGAAAATTTTTCATAGAATTCAATTTTTTTCAAAAATCACCTATAAGAGGTATTTTCATGCGAGAAATAGTTTGCACGTATCGAAAACACTTGAAAAAGTTTCGATATTCGCTTCAATATGCATATCTATTTCCCTGAATCAGGACCAGGGAAGCGTCTTCAAGCTTCGTAAATGCGCGCAATCGATTCCCCGCATAAAATTAGCCCAAATAGGATCATTTTTGAAAAAAAATTTGGGTCGAAAAACATGAAAAAATCGCCCAAATTCGGTTTTTTATACACCCTGTAATTAAAGTTTTCAAAAATTTATTTACGTAATATTTTTCGAAATTTGAATACAGGATGGCCCAGAAAAAAAGTGTACTTTTTTGAGATTTTATGTTTGCATAAAAATTGCATTTTCGATAAAATATTGTCTTTGACCTAATTCTTTTTTTTAATGTAGAAAATCAAATCCTCTACGTTTTTTAAAAAAGCATTAGATCAAGAGACAATATTTTACCCGACAAAATGCAAATTTTATGCAAACATAAAATCTCAAAAAGTGCACTTTTTCTGGCCACCCTATTTTAATAATACATAAGCAATTTATTTAGAAGTATCCAAAACAATTCTTCCATTAACTTGACAGTTATCTAGCCGCTTAATGGCATTTGGTAACTCGGAAAGTCCCATAATTTCAATCGGAATATCAATCAAGCCTCTAGCCATAAATTGAAGTACTTCATCCAAATCTTCTCGACTTCCCAAAAGATTGCCTTTAATAGTCACGCCTTTAAAAACCATCAAATTCGTATCCAACGTAAATTTTGCATCATCTGGCAGACCGATTATTACTATAGTCCCAGTTTTTCGCACATAAAGTAATGCATCTTCAAGAGGTTTTGCCGAAGGTGCAACATTGATTACACCGTGTGGGCCACAGCCATTTGTGACTTTGAGCATTTCTTCAACAACATTTTGGGTTTGGGCGTCAATGAAGAATTCCGCGCCTTGGCGAAGACAATGATCATGCTTGGCTTGCCCAAAATCAATGGCGATGGCTCGGAGACCCATGGCTTTAGCGAATTGTAAGCCAAAAGAGCCGAGGCCACCACCAGCACCGTTTATAGCAACAAATTGTCCCGGTCGAGTATTCGTTTCTTTCAACGCACGATAAATGGTCCAGCCCTAAAATTTGGGTAAAGTCTTTCTTCAATTTTTGACAAATTTTCAACTTAGCTGAACTTTTTAATTTTTGACGAATTTATCAATTTTTCAGGAATTTTTCCATTGTTCAAATTTGTCAATTTTTTCCGAACTTGTCAATTTTTGACGAATTTTTCGACATTTTTTTCTTCTTCACTTTTTCAGTTATGGAAGGATGGTTCCCCTCCCCCCATTCCTACATCACTGCTTGGTAAGGAGGGCAGAAAAATCTGGCATAATGTGTATATACGACTTACAGCACATTGAGTTGGTGCAGCTTTGGCTAAATCCACACCATCCGGAATTTTATGTGCATATAAAGCAGAAACAGTAATATACTCTTGAAAAGTACCCCATTTGCCAGTAGTCAAATGTGTTGGCGTGTCACAAAATGCTTCTGCTCCCGTGCGTTTGCAATACTCGCATGTTTGGCAAGAGCGATTGACCACCTAAAATTATACAAGTCCATATAAAATTTTTGGTAAGGCTCAAACATGTCAAAAAGTTGCCAAAAAAGTTGTCAAAAAATGTCTAACTTTGCCTGATTTTCAATAAAATCGTGTTTATTGAAACGATTGCTCATGAAGCATAAAATTTTATTGATCGAAAAGCAAAAAAACCAATAAAATTTTATGCTTCATGGCAATCGTTTCAATAAACACGATTTTATTAAAAATCAAGCAAAATTACATTTTTTGACAGCTTTGTGATAACTTTATGGCAACTTTTTTGACATGCTTGAACGCAGCCTAAACACCTACAGTGACACCAACTCGATCGCCTTCTTTAAATCCAGTTACTTCTTTTCCAATTTTTACGACAATCCCCGCACCTTCATGACCGGCTGCAAATGGTAACGTTAAAGGCATCGGCATGGGAATCGCATTTTTCATAATTGAGACATCCGAATGGCAAACTCCACTATATAGCAAGTGCAATAGCAGCTCATCATCTTTTGGTTCGGGGACAGGGATTTCGGTTAGTTCGGTTTCTAGTCCGAATTTACAAGTTAGCTGTGCTTTTTGTGTCTTCGGGATGGTAATAGTATCGGAAACCATGGTCAAAATTTAAAAGGCGTATCTAAATTTTTACTATATGTCCTTTTCATAAGAAGGTGGGAAAAAACTTGGCGCTCTATAGTGCAGTGGATAAGGAAGCCGCACGTCCGATCTAGTCAATTAAGCAACAATGGGCCTGCAGGTTCGATCCTGCTAGAGTAAAAAAATTTGGTTGTTAAAATTTTATTACAAACTTGGAGCAAAAATTTTTACCTTCTCATGAAAAGGACTATACAACAAAATATCAAGAATGGACAGTTAGAGAAAGAAAAAAGTTATATAAGGTATTTCACGACATTTGAAAAATCTCATCTCAATGGTGAAGTGGCAAGCGTCTCACGTTGCCACTCAAATATTCTAGGGTTCAATCCCGTTAGGACGTAAAATTTTTTGATAGATTAAAAAAAAAGTTTTCAAAGAAAACCCTCAATAAAAACGATCATAGAATATTTTGCCCTTCCTTTTTCCCTTGAAACACTATCCATTGAGCCATATGGTCGCTGGTTCGATCCTATCAGAGTCACAATCGTATCATAAATTTTCAAAAAATTCTTCTTTATGCGAAAAAAAATTTAGAGAAAAAAAAATCACACTCGAAAATTTCCAGGATTTATTTTTTGTGGAGAGCCGTGTTTGCACAAATTTAAGTAAACAATATTTCGGGAGTCCTATCAATTTCAACAGGGTGATCAAAAAGTTCTTTAACATGGGACATTATGATTTTTGTCCTCCTTATATTTCGAACAGTAAAGCTTTTTTGAAAAATAGCTTTACTGGTTTTCCCAACATATACAAATGAAAAAAATTCGTCAAAAATTGAAAAGTTTGGCAAAAATTGAAAATATGTCAAAAAATTCATCAAAATTGAAAAATTCAGCAAAAATTGATAAATTCATAAGAAATTGAAAATTCGTCAAAAATGAATAAATTCGTAAAAAATTGACAAATTTGTCAAAAATTGAAAAATTCCTGAAAAATAAAAAATTCATCAAAATTGAAAATTCAAAAAATTGACAAATTTATCAAAAATTGAAAAATGGGGCAAAAATTCGAAAAAATAGACAAATTTGACAAAAATTGATAAATTCATAAAAAAATTGAAAAATTCCTAACAAATCAAAATTTTTTCCTCAACATATACAAATGAAACATGAAGAAATTTTTGGTAACATGAAATTCGCATAATTCATCAAACATTCGTGTCAATACTTATTCATTATATCATGCGAATTTCGCATTTTCGTACTTTTTTCAGTATTGTGAGGATAACTTTGCGAAAACGCAGTCATTTTTAATAATTTTTTTACTAAAATGTTGCCCGAATCAAGGGATATCGAATCTCGAAATTGGAAAAAATTTTTAGTCTAGGCTATTTGTTTGCTTAAAAAATTCTTTTTTCTCCGATTCCAATGATTTTGGTATCAAAAGATTCGCTATAAAATTCTGCGTCGACCCATATAAAATTTTTTCTAAAAAATCATGGAAGTTTAGTTTCTAGGAAGCAATCTTTAAAAATGACAATTTTGAAAGTTCTTGATTTTGCAATGGATTTTTAGACCCTTTAGGTGGTTAAATTTCATCATCGACCATAGATTCGGATGCGCCTTGATTCGGGCAACATTTTAATATAAAAATGATCAAAAATGATAGCAAAATTATCCTCAAAACACTGAAAAAAGTACGAAAAATTCGAAATTTGCATACTATGAATTAGATATTGACACGAATGTTTGATGAATTATGCAAATTTCATGTTACCAAAAATTTCTTCATGGTTTCACTTGTATATATTGGAAAAATTTTTTCAAAAAACTTTACTGGAGCGAAATAGAAACAGCACAAAAAAATTCATAATGGCCAAAGAACTTTTTGATCAACCTGTAGTATGTTGCCTAGCGACGCAAAAGAAAATTTGGATGGATAGATAGCAGTACTACTTGAGAAATGAGTAAAGTTCAATAGTTCATAATAAATAAGTATTGGAGCTACTACACAATAGAGGGGCCACCCATGTGAAAAAATTTTCAAAACTTTTTTTTCTGGAAATGACCCCTCTAGGGGTAAAAACATGCGAGGAATCCGAATTTGAGATTTTCAAAGCGAAAAAACACTTCCTTGATTGAGAGAAGGCCTGTGTATCGAAGCGAAAAGTCGAAAAATCGCATTTTGTGACTTTTCGCTTCAATACACAGGCTTTCCCTGAATCAAGGAAGCATTTTTTCGCTTCATAAATTTCAAATTCAGATTCCCCACATGTTTTTACCCCTAGAGGATTTTTCAAAAATGGGCTAGCGCGAGAAGGCCTAGAGAGCAAGAAACTCACACGCGAGAACGCAATCGTTATTGGTCTCTCGTGCGAAATTTTTTGAATATCACCATTTTTAACATGAAACGCTCGGAGAACGATTTTCGAGGATTTTTGAAACTAAAAAAGATGAAATTTGATGGAAAAATTTGGACATTTTTGGTGAAAACTTGATAAATTTTGATGAAAAATCATAACGGAGAAGTATTTTTTCGTGTCAAAAATCGTGCACGAGCCCATTTTTTGCTTTCGCACCCCCCCCCCCCAACGTGGGGATGGGGGAGGGATATTATTTTTTTTATTTTACACGTATGATCGAAACACATGGTGTCACAAATCATGAAAACTACAAAAAAACATGATCGAATTTTGAGTTCAATTTTTAATATAGTTGGAAACTTTGCGATCAAATTTGTAAAAGTCAGAATTTTCAACAACAATAAATGTGGTTAAAAAAATTTTTTGGCAATAACTTTGAAAAACTTATAATCTAAAGTGAACAAACAAAGTCGAACGTTGATGTAAACAGATTTTATCATAATCCAGAATGATTTCAACCCTAAATGTAGAGACAGGCACATGAAAATTTTTTTATTCATTTTTTTGTTGACAGTTTGATCAGGCAGTTTTAATAAAATGCAGAAAATATGAAAAATCAATTTTTATCAACCAAAAAATAATCACGCACAAACAAATTACTTACGGTGGGAGTCGAACCTGAGCCTTCTGTATGGAAAGCGAGAGCAAAACCACTGACCCAAGCAGCCTATTTATATGGAGTTTTTTAAAATTAAATAAGAACTAAGCTACCATTTTTTGTATCGCTTTCAGGGAACCTTAGAGAACCTCTAGAAATTTATTTTTTGTTGAATTCTTCAAATTTTGATGAATTTTTCGATTTTTGACGAATTTTCTAATTTTTGTAACATTTTTAACGAATTTTTCATTGTTGTCAAATTTTTCAATCTTTGTGTGGTTTTACAGAGAAAAATTGAATTTTAGTCCATTTTCGTTTCAATACACATGCATGCCTCACTCTCTTCCTATTCATTTTCAGGAGGGATGAGGGGTGCCCATAACAGGAGTTACTCCCAAATTACATGCTCAACGCCCCGGAGCCAGGGAATTCCACATGTTCAAGGCTTCGGAAATCGAACTTAGACGCTCCGGGCCCAACGTTGCTTAACTTGCAAGATCGAACAGTTCGGCGAAGTACCGAGAGAACTATACTTCTTCATCCACCACTTTCCCTGAATCAGGGCCAGAGAAGCGTTTTCATACTTCGGAAATGCGCGCAATCTGTGGTGCCTAGCTATGTGTTTTTCATTGTCTCGTTAAAAATATAAATAAAAATTTATTTAATAGTATTTTTTTCTAAAAATTTTATGTAATAATATAGGTAATTTATTTAGAAGTATCCAAAACAATTCTTCCTTTAACTTGACAGTTATCTAGCCGCTTAAAGGCGTCTGGTAACTCGGAAAGTCCCATAATTTCAATCGGAATATCAATCAAGCCTCTAGCCAGAAATTGAAGTACTTCGGCCACATCTTCTCGACTTCCCAAAAGTGTGCCCTTGATAGTGATACCTTTAAAAACCATCAAATTTGTATCGACCGAAAATTTTGTATCAGTTGGCAGGCCGACTATTACTATAGTCCCAGTTTTTCGCACATAAAGTAAAGCATCCTCAAGTGGTTTCGCTGCAGGCGCAACATTGATTACGCCGTGTGGGCCACAGCCATTTGTGACTTTGAGCATTTCTTCAACAACATTTTGGGTTTGGGCGTCAATGAAGAATTCCGCGCCTTGGCGAAGACAATGATCTTGCTTGGCTTGCCCAAAATCAATGGCGATGGGTCGGAGACCCATGGCTTTAGCTAATTGTAGGCCAAAAGAGCCGAGACCACCAGCGGCACCGTTTATAGCAACAAATTGTCCTGGGCGAGTATTCGTTTCTTTCAATGCACGATAGACAGTCAGGCCCTAGAAAGTGAATATAAATTTTTCAATTTTTGACGAATTTTTTCCATATAGGTTTATTTGGCGAACTTACCGCACATTGAGTTGGTGCAGCTTTGGCTAAATCCACACCATCCGGAATCTTATGAGCATGTAAGGCAGAAACAGTAATATATTGTTGAAAAGTACCCCATTTGGCTGCAATCAAATGCGTAGGCGTGTCACAAAATGCTTCTGCACCTGTACGTTTGCAAAATTCGCATGTTTGGCATAAGCGATTCACAAGCTAAACTCAAAAAAATCCATATATAAATCTGCAAGC
>OZJO01027960.1:0-25719 GCA_900406225.1 Acrobeloides nanus | reverse complement strand
ACCTATGGGTACTACCAAATAACACCAAAAGTACGATAAATGAAAATTTTTAAGGTCATCGTACCGAAAAAGTACGACAAAAGTACTATAGCTTGTGCCGACCCTTATCATTTTTATTGGAAATTTAATTCATAATATAACAAAAACAGCAACAACTATATATTTACCCTAAAGTTCCGTGTATAAGCCGCGGCTTATACACGGAATTTTGTATCTAAAATCAGCATTTTTCGCTCGTTTTCGATGAAATTTTTTTTCAGTAGTAAGCAAGAATGTATGACGAATACGATCCAATCAGTCTTTTTGAGCGTAACTCATGTTTTCGTGTCAATGCTCAAACTTTTTGAGAGCCCACTTTAAAAATTGGGCTATCAAAGATGTATCTTTATTTTAAACAATTGATATTTGGCTATATAAGTCAATTTTGACGAAATTTTCGACCCTCCTAGGGTTGTTCTAGGCGCTGAACACGAATCTGCCCTTATTTTTTGTCCTAGACCTCAGGAATATGGTCAAAAAATGATTTACAAAGAGGTACCCCATACGAGGTAAAACCCTCGTTTTTGGGGTTTTAACCCCTTGTGGCGTACCTTCCCGTGGTCAAAATCAAAAAATTCCTTCAGATTTGGGTTCCCCATGCCGAAAAACCCCCCAGTACAAAAAATCAGCCAAATTGGAAAACTTTTTGGAAATTCGATTTTTTTACCTCAAGGAGGGACCAAAGGGTAAGAAAATCGAATTTTCAAAAAGTTATCCAATTTGGCTGATTTTTTGTACTGGGGGGTTTTTCGGCATGGGGAACTCGAATCCGAAGGAATTTTTTGATTTTGACCACGGGAAGGTACCTCACAAGGGGTTAAAACCCCAAAAACGGAGGTTTTACCTCGTATGGGGTACCTCTTTGTAAATCATTTTTTTACCATATTCCTGAGGTCTAGGACAAAAAATAGCGGCGGATTCGTGTTCAGCGCCTAGAAAAACCCTAGGAGGATCGAAAATTTCGTCAAAAATCGACTTATAATCTATATTTTAATTAAAATCTATAGGTGCGGCTTATACACGGGTGCGGCTTATACACGGAACTTTAGGGTACTTAGGGTTTTTCAACATGGGTAACACGATGGCGATATTATTCTTTAACAAAAAATTTTGAAAAAATTAAGGGGTTACCCCAGGGATACCAAGTCTGCTGATTTTTCAGAAAAGTGGTAATTTGAGATGTCAAATCTAGCAAAATCTGTCAAATCTGATTTTTGAGATGCGAAATTTTGTCAAATTTATAAGAAATATAATGGAAAATTAGCTGATTTTTGCTCCTAAAATCTGATTTTTGAAGTCAGATTTGATGATTTTGAAAAAATGTTCTTGACATCCCTGTATTACCCCTACAAATTGTAAACTAGGTCCATATGAAACGTTGCTGTAAATGGCGCGTCCCATATAGGTTTAGGCATGTAGCGTACGAAGCGCGATAGTTTTCCTTGAAAAACAATTTTTGGGGAAAATCTCCATCCTGAAATGGGACCCTAGCTACGCCATCGGGGCATATATTTTTGCACATAGGCAAATTTTTTCGACTTTTTTAAAAATAATCCTCAAATGTAATGAATTGAATTCTATATTAATGCTGTTTATCATTCAAATTCCTTTCCCATTGATAAGAAATAATCATAAATTTCATTATTAGGAATTTTATTTGATGATATTTTTTTTTATCGACTAGCTTTTTAGGTTAATTATACTATTAAGAAAAATAATGTCAAAGCCTTGTCCACGTTGTCAAAAGCCGGTATATTTTGGTAAGTTTTTAGCTTGGGATTAGTTCGCAAATTTTTATTGTCGCCAAAATATTAGCCCCAGAGTCGCCGTGGTGATTGAATAACAAAGTATAGAGACCCCAGAAACATAAGGGGGACCCATGGGTCGATTTTTGGGTTGAAAAATGATTCTTCTGTTTAGTGTCCTAAAAGCTCAAGCATAAATTGCTGATCACGAAAAACAACAAATTTCCTGGTGAAAACTTCATTTTCAGCGATTTTAAGCCTTGTTTTTGGCCATTTTTAAATTTATAATAGCTAATAGTAAAAAAACAAGGCTCAAAATCACTAAAAATGAAGTTTTCACTCCGAAATTGTTTGTTTTTCGTAGTCAACAATTTATGCCTGAACTTTTAAGACACTAAACAAAAAAATCATTTTCCGATCCAAAAATCGGCCCCTTTATGTTTTTGGCGTCTCTCATACTTTGTTAGCGATTTTTACATTTTTGGGTTTGCGACTCCTGAAAAGGGACTAGGTCAGAAATGTCGGGCAGGAATTCTAACTTATTTTTATGTGGGTTTTAAAGCACCCGTGCTGAAAAAATTTTGAGATAGAGCTAAAATAGTGAATTTTGAGGGGTCAACAATCGTTATATTTAGAAAAAAGTTACTTTTCTCAAAAACTATAAAGGCTTGGGCATAGTCAAGGTGCCATTGAAAAGGGGAACGAATAGGGATAAAAAATGTGCTTTAAATTGTAAGAAAAGCATTAGTAGAAAAAATTATGATAAAACAAAAAAGGGCTCGAATGACGATTTTTCAAAAATGACATCTCTATTTCTCCACAAGTTTTTTTTTACATTTTTGAGTTTGCGACTTCTGAAAAGGATCTAGATCAGGGATGTCGTGCAGGAATTCTAGTTTATTTTTTTAAATTTTGTAATACGACGAAGGGGGTACTTGCACCCCCTTGGGCATGTATGTTTTTCTTAACTAAAATCCCAAAAATTTGCGACACTGGGTCAGTGGCGACAGCACGTGTAGATTAGCTTATACTTTTGTTATTTAGCGGAACGTGTTACTTCATTGGGAAAGGACTGGCACCGACCATGTTTACGTTGTCAAAATGAGAAGTGTAATAAAACGCTGTCACCGGGATCTCATGCTGAGGTATTTTTTAAACGATTATTTTGTGGATCATGGAGATAGGGAGTTTTTCCTTTAATTCTGAAAGGCCGAAAAAGACCCTCCGTTCTTGTGTTTTTGCCAAAATTTTTTTTCAAATTTATAGCATGAAGGAAAGCCTTATTGCAATCGCTGCCACAGTGCGATGTTCGGTCCGAAGACATATGGCCATGGTGGAACGGAATCGCACACTTTTCTTGAAGGCACAACCGGNCCAAAATTTTTTTTCAAATTTATAGCATGAAGGAAAGCCTTATTGCAATCGCTGCCACAGTGCGATGTTCGGTCCGAAGACATATGGCCATGGTGGAACGGAATCGCACACTTTTCTTGAAGGCACAACCGGCGGTCAGCAGGAAATCAATTGAATCAAAAAATGAAACGAAATGTAGTGTTATTAAAATTTGAGTTAGTTTAAAGTATTTTGTTATTATAGTTTACGGGTTTTTTCGTTTTTGTTGTAATATATAAAAAAATAAAACAAGTCAGGTTAAAGTTGCAATTTTTAAAAACATTTATTAAATGGCGCAACCGGTAGGGTGTTATACTTTGAATATGAACGGGGCAGTTTTGATTCTCGCTAAAGCTCAATCCGAAGTTTTTTCCATGAAAATTTTTGCATCTATAGATCTGCTTCTTTTGCAGGTCAAGTTCGACTTCCAGCTCAAGCAATTTCTTTTTGCATGATTATTTTTTGGTTATTAAAAATTGACTCTTTTCGAAATTTTTTTGCGTTTTATTAAAACTGCCTTAATTAAAATTTTTCTATATATTTTTGCTGCAAGTATGTCACCAAAACGTCCNTTTTCGAAATTTTTTTGCGTTTTATTAAAACTGCCTTAATTAAAATTTTTCTATATATTTTTGCTGCAAGTATGTCACCAAAACGTCCCAAAAAAAAACAAAAAAAATACAATAAATCTTAATTTTCTGAGCATTTTCAACTTATAAACAAGCATTTTCAATAAAAAAATTTCGCTTAAAAAAGAGTATTTTTTAACAAAATATTTCGTGCCTATCGAGCAAAAAAACATAAGGGGGACCAAGGTGATTTTTGAAAAAAAATTTTCAAGTGGACCCCATTGGCAGTTTAAAAAATGAAAATTTGGTATTACTACTTAACGTGATTTTTTTCGAAAAATTTTTTAGCTTTTCTTTGGAAATGACCTCTCTAGGGGTAACTTTATGCGGAAAATTGCGCGCATTGACAGAACATGAAAATTTTTCGAGAAATTCTTGCAAATCAGGCAAACATTATCTTACACCACCTTCTACAAGTCTAGCTAGTGAAAACTTGTTTAGTACTGCACGAGATGTCTTTTCCTATCATTCGAATTACTATTCGGAACTATGGTTTTGCCTATCTGTAATTTAGTTTGTTAAATAAATTTTTATTATATTATTATAACTAATTATCATTATAACTAATTACAAAATTTTATCTATAAATCTACCTTTTAAATATAATCGCAGGATTGAATTCTACTATACCGATTGTCACATGAAATTGGCAAGTATTCTTTCTTATACAAAAATAATTAAGACAAAAAATTGAAAACAATATACTCGTCATTACATGATTCGAGCCATTTTTTAAATTTTTGAAAAAATTGAGTATATTGCCTTATTTTGTGTTAGTAAAATAAATCTTCTAACCGAATATAATTTAAAAAATTATAGGATTTATAAGACACCGGATGGAAGTGTGGAAAAAATGATGATTATTTATACGTGCAAAAAATATAGGTAACCAAAACTACTGGGTTGACCCGTTAAAAACAAGATACATAGATAAGGCTAAAAAATTTGGAAGTAAGGGAAATTTGGAGCACTGATTTTTCCTCTATATTAAAGAGGCCAACCACTCAGAAAAAAGTTGCCATAATTTGTATATGTTCAGAAAGTTCATGAAATTTGGAGCATTTTTTGTTTTTATAGCATGTTCTGAATCGCTCTCGTTGTCGAGATAATCACGTGTGCAATTTCGCCTATGTATTACAATGAAAACATGTACACAGTGTTCAAACTCCTGATTCAATTAAAATCGGTGTATTGACACGATTAGTCGATTTTTTGTGTGAAAAATATCGACCAATCGTGTAGCCGACATTTTTCGTAAGCTAGTCATGTAATGTTATATATCCGCGCCATATTTAAAATTTCAAGCCCTTAGGTGGATAACGAAGCCGCCCGTTCAATCTAGCAAGTTAATCAACGTTGGGGCAACCAGGTTCGACTCTACTTGGGTCAAACTTTTTTGATTTTCAAAAAATGATAGCAAAAAAACGACTTAGAAATTTTGCATTCATTTTTTGAAAATGTAAAGTTTGATTCTTGTGGAATCGAACCTGGCTGTTTTAACGTTCCTTAACTTGCCAGATCGGATTAGCGTCTTCTTTATCCGCTATGGGCTTACAACAATTTTGAAATTGCTTTGGAAACAGACAATAGGCTCTATCTCCTTCCAATACACAAAGGTCTAGCCTTACTTCAAAATCTGGGCAATGTTAAAAATTGAAATATTTGCACGAAGTAAAAAATTAGTCATGATATTTACTGGCAAAAAATGAATTGTTTTGAAAATTTAAAATTTTATATATATATAATTTTTTCAAAAAAAATATAATACCCTTTGACGTCAAGGCAAGAGACGGTGAACATAAAAAGTAACAAAAAATACAGGGTGTTCCAAAAAACTGTATTTCTGCGATTTTTTAAGTTTTTGAGCTACTACACAATAGGGGGATCATCCAAGTGAAAAATTTTCGAAAATTTTTTTCTGAAAATGACACCTCTAGGGGTAAAAATATGAGGGAAATCCGAATTTGACATTTGCGAAGCAAAAAATGCTTCACTGATTCAGGGAAGGCTTGTGTAGTGAAGCAAAAGTCACAAAAATGCGCTTTTGAATGCGATTGTTCGACTTTTCACTTCAATACACAGGCTTTCCCTAAATCAAGGAAGTGTTTTTCGCTTCGAAAATGTCAAACTTGGATTCCCCGTATGTTTTTACCCCTATAGGGGTCGTTTCCAGAAAAAATGTTCGAAAAATTTTTCAGATGGGTCCCCCCCCCCATTGTGTAGTAGCTCCCAAGTTTTTTAAATTTTCTCCAAAATAACTCTATATGGTTTTTTCTATGCGAGAAATTGATTGCGCACATTGCCGAACCGTGAAAACATTTTCCTATTTTCGCTTCAATACACATCTCCTCTTCTTTGTATCAGGGTCAGCGAAGAGTTTTCAAGGTTCGGTAATGCGCACAATCGATTTCTTGCATAGGGTTATTTTGATGAAAATTAAAAATTTTGAAAAAATCGCAAAAATCCATTTTTTGGACCACCTTGTAAAATAAAACCGGAGAAATATTGTTGATTTATACAGAAGATGACAAACTGGCTACAAATATATTTATTGAGGCTTTCGAGGCACTTGTTGACCCTTGTCGTTGATATGCATTTGAGTGACACCGTTTTCGATTCCATTTACACTTTCTGGCCGAGGAGCTTGGTTATAGCCACTTTGATGGTTTGATGCGTAGTATGGGTTCTAAAAATATATAAATTAATTTTTTAGTTTTTGTAACTTTTTGAGAAATTTTATTTTTTTAAACTTTGTGCTATTTGACAAAATTGTTTTTACAAATATTTTACAAATTTTTTTTGTTTCTATTTCACGAGAATTTTTATTTACATTTTTTGTAAATAAAATTTTGTTTTTTTGTTGCAAAAATTTGTTGAATTTTTTTGCTCAAAAGCAATATTCTCTTTCAAAATAGACCATTGATCAGTTTGTCAACAACATCACATGTTCATGTTTACTTGCTTGCGCTTGGCCTCTTTTACACGTATAAACATTTATATTGCTCAAAAAGGTTTTTTTAGTTTCTAACTAACTTATAATTTGAAATGGATAGTCGGATTGAAAGAGCGATTGCACTTGAGCGAGAAGAAAAGGTTTAATTTTTTTATAAATTCGAAGTACCGGGGGTCAGTGGTATAGCCAGATCCCCAACTACAGGGGGGGGGGGCACTTTTCCAAAAAAGGTCAAAATTAGGAGGGGGTAAACATCCAATTTTTCCAAGAACGGGGGGCACTTGCTCGGGAGCCCCTCCCCCGTCCCTTGTAGGCATAGACTCGAATGAAACGAAAATTTGAAACGATATAAATGAAACGGCATAATGAAAAAACCAATAAAAATTTTTTTCTATGAGAAAATTGTTTTCCATGGGAATATTTTTTTCCATGTGAAAAATTTATAAAAAAAATAAAAATTTTTATTGGTTTTTTCCATTATGTCTTTTCATTCGTATCGTTTCATCCTCTTCGTTTCATTCGAGTCTACGCCCAATTTTTTAGGGCTTAAAAAAGGAGACCCCAGCAGAAAAATTGGAGCACATTTTATCAATTTTGAAGGACGATTACAAAAGTTTTGAAATTGCCAAAGAGCGAAGCTATTCGGAANAAGAGGGGGGGGGTTACCCACGTGAAAAAATTTTCAAAATTTTTCTGGAAATGACCCCTCTAGGGGTAAAAACATGCGAGGAATCCGAATTTGACATTTTCGAAGCGAAAAAACGCTCCCCTGATTCAAGGAAGCCTGTGTATTGAAACGAAAAGCCGCAAAAATCGCATTTTGCGACTTTTCGCTTCAATACACAGGGCTTCCCTGGATCAGGAGAGCTTTTTTTCGCTTTGAAAATGTCAAATTTGGATCCCCCGCATATTTTTACCCCTAGAGGGGTCATTTCCAGAAAAAATTTAAAAAAATTTTTGCCCCCTCCTATTGTATAGAGCTCCATATTTTCTACTAGAACTATTTTGTAAGTATATGGTGTAGTTGTTATATTAATAAATTTTGGAATGTAATCTGATCTTCAGGTTTTATATCCCAAACCTGAATTTGCTCAAATTCACTTTTTAGTGCTATTGTGGATCAAGGGGGTTACCCTAGGGTCAAAAATCGAGAAAAAATTTTTCTACATTTTTTTAAAATAACATATTTAGGGGTAATTTTATGCGAAAAATCGATTGCGATTGCACTTGAGCGAGAAGAAAAGGTTTATTTTTTTTTTATAAATTTGAAGTACTGGGGGTCAGTGGTATAGCCAGATCCCCAACTACAGGGGGGGGGGGACACTTTTCCAAAAAAGGTCAAAATTAGGAAGCGTGAAAACCTTTGTTTGACCCTTAAAAATTGAAAAATACGTATTTTTACCCATATTTTCACATTTATTGACTTTAAACTTAATTTTTTTCGAATTTTTTGCTGATTGTTCAAAGGTTTTCATGCTTCGGGAATGCGCGCAATCGATTTTTCGCATAAAATTACCCCTAAATATGTCACTTAAAAAAATTTTTTCTCGATTTTTGGCCCTGGAGCGACCCCCTAATCCACAATAGCTCCCATTATTTTGCAAGAAATATTTTTTGCTGAAAAATTTTAAGCCTTACTTGCTGATTCGTCGGTGGATAGCCGCTCCTTTCGTTTTCATATCTCAGAATCGGTGGTTGTGGTTGCATAACTGGTCTCGGGTCTGGTGGCACGTACAAATTTTGCCTTCGCATCGGATCAAATCCTTGGCTTGGTGGTGCATAATTTGGAAAATTCCCCATCGGCCCAGAACGATTTCTTTCTCTGGTCGGAAGACTATTTTCATATAAATTTTGATAGTGGTTGTTACAAGCCACACAACCGCTATGCCCATTCCTTTGTTGGTAAGAATTTTGGCTACGCTGGGAATTTTGAGTGTCGGGGCGAAACTGGACTGGTTTGGAGGAGGAGGATTTTTCAGGCTTCTTTCCATTTTGGCCACATATGGCGTCAATGCTTCGAGTGACATGGTAGTAGACGTATGGATCGATGCCTTCACAAGCATCAATGTTTTCGACTAGGTAGTTGTCAGCATCGGAGTCTTCGTTAGTAAGGGGGTCTTCTTCAGAAGAAAGCCCGTATGTGCCATGGTGATGGGCCATAGACATCATTTTCGGGGAGAAAATGCCTAAAAAGTCATTTTTCAATCTTAACAATAGATCTTTCGAAGTGAAAAAATGGATATTTTTTCATGCTGCGAACGAAACTTAAAAACGCTTCCCTGATTCAGGGAAGACATATTGTGTATTGAAGCGAAAAGTCACAAAAATGTGCGATTTTTGCGTAAAACGATCCCCTTTTGGGGTAAAAATGTGCCGGGAATCCGAATTTGACATTTTCGAAGCGAAAAAATGCTTCTCTGGTTCAGGGAAGGCACAGGCGTATTGTGTATTAAAGCGAAAAGTCGCAAAAATGCGCAATTGTTGTCTAAAAACAACCCCTTTTGGGGTAAAAATGTGCGGGGAATCCGAATTTGACATTTATCAAATTCCTCGGACTCAAGAGCTTTTCTTGAATCCGAGAAATTTCATAAATGTCAAATTCGGGTTCCCGGCACATTTTTACCCCAAAAGGGGTCGTTTTTAGACAAAAATCGCATTTTTAAGACTTTTCGCTTCAATACACAATACGCCTTCCCTGAATCAAGGAAGTATTGATTCTCACGATGATTCGTCGTTTTTAGACAAAAATCGCATTTTTACGACTTTTTGCTTCAATACACAATACGCCTTCCCTGAATCAAGGAAGTATTGATTCTCACGATGATTCGTCGTTTTTAGACAAAAATCGCATTTTTACGACTTTTCGCTTCAATACACAATACGCCGTTCCTGAATCAGGGAAGCGTTTTTTCTCAGTGTCTTAGCCATTAGGCCATGTGCGCCCCAGATTTGTGTAATCTCTCCACGATATAGAGATTATGAGAACCTCCAGAAAAATGTACGCCGGTTAAAAACCAACCTTGATGTGGATGATGATAAGCAACTGCTGAATCTGCCAGAACCCCACCACCGCCATGATGCTGATGGTTATTGTTGAAATCATCCCGCATATAACCATGAGGTTCGTCAACTTGTGGATAATAGACATGCATCCTCGCACATTCATCCGACGAAATGGATCTTGATCCTGGACCACGATGCTTCTTCTTTCCCATCGATCGTCTACTCGCACTCGAAGACCTCGAACCATTGGCTTTACAGCCCGGTTCTTGTGTTGGGATCAGATCCGGTCTGGCCGGGATCACTGGTTGGGAGGTTCGACGGTCATGATTTTTTGAAGGGAGATGAGGGTATTTTCCATAGGCGAAAAATCTTGGATCGATAATAGGAGGAGAAATGCCATTTCGGAGGAATTTCCCACCTTCGATGGTGAAATTGTTTTTCTTTTGAGCTCCAGAACCATCGTTTGGACTTGGAGTATGATTTGAGGTAGTTGGAGAGTATCCTGATGCGGTACCATTGACAGTACTTTGTTGTGAGAATTGAGAGACGTTGCTGGAAGGACCGTGGCCATCTTCACTTTCTCGGAGAGTTGATATGGATGATAAAGGAGCACATGAGCTAAAAAGTTATACCATTATAAAAAGACGAAAAATTTCATCACCCATGGTGAAATTGCAAGAGTTTTACTTTTCACTTAAAAGGTCGAGGGTTCGATCCCGCTAGCGCGTAAATTTTTTGACGATACAAAAAAGTTTTTAAAGGAAGCTCCACATAAAATTGATCGTAGAAAATTTTTTATCCCTGGCGAGATCGAACCAGCAATCGTATGGCTCAGTGGATAGTGTTTCAAGTGAAAAAATGAAAGGCAAAAATTCTATGACCAATTTATGAGGGGTTTCATTTAACAACTTTTTTTGTATTGTCAAAAAATTGTCGCCCCCGGCGGGGTCGAACCCTCAAGTGCAAAGTAAGACGCTTGCCACCATGCTCATGTATACTTGCCACTTCACCATGGGTGATGAATTTTTATCCGGTTGGGAAATGTCCTATATATTAGTAGTATAATTGTGTTGCATGAAAAATTCGAAAAATTCACCCTTGAAAACTTTCAATGCCACTTTTCTTGGAGTTGCTTTCGCTCGAAGGATTTCTTGATCGAACTTCCGGCGTATTTCCAGGGTCTTCCACACGGACTACATCGATTTCTCGATCAGAATCCGAACTTGAGCCTAAAAGACAGATTCTTAACAGATTCCAGTCGAAAAAAAGTTGCCATGTTTCCCTGAATCAGGAAATCGGAATGCGTATTGAAGCGAAAATCGGAAATTTTTAGATTTTCGGTCTGAAAATAATTTTCTGGGGATAAATTTATGCGGGGAATCGATTGCGCTCATTCCGAAAGCTTGAAAACGCTTCCCTGATCCTGAATGAAAGGAAAATTATGTATTATAGCAAAAATTGATTTTCGCTTCAATACACACTCCTATTCACTGAATCAGGATCAGGGAAGCATTTCGAAGCTTTGGAAATGCGCGCAATCCCCGCATAAATTAGCCCTAATAGTGTTATTTACAAAAATTTCAGGTCAAAAAAACATGAAAAAATCGCCCAAAGTCTAATCAACTTACGAATAATCTCATCTGGTGGCCGCATACTCCGCTGTTGATGTTGTGCCAGCAACCTAGCTTGATTCTGAATCAACACTGGATTAAATTCACTTGGCGGCCAGTTTAATGCCGGATTCAACATCCCCGAGAACAAGCCATGCGGAAAGTGGAGACCCACCGGTGGCCGACCATTTATCACTTCTTGTGCGAATGGTTGGATTCCATTTTGAGCTGGGATATGATTAGATAAATTACTATTAGGAACATGCGCGATCCGGCGGAAATTTTCGGCGTCATGCTCATTTCCATGGGCCTGTCGTCGATGTTGGCGGAGCGAGGCGGGATTGTCGTAGGTGTCGCCACAATTTTTGCAAGTGTAATCTTTTTTACACTGTTTTTGCTTCTCGTATTCTTCGACGCCGTGGACAGTTTTGATGTGTTTGCGGAGAGAGGAAGGGTCGGTGTAGCTTTTGTCACAGCCGGTGACATGGCAGCCATAGGGTTTCTAAACATTTTTTGATTTTTTAAATTTTTAGCACATTGTAAGAGTTGCTATAAAGCCTAAGCTTAGGCCCAATCATAAGCCAAAGCCTAAGCTTTAACCTAAACCTATGCTTAAGCCTAAACCCAAGTCTAAGCCTAAGCTTAAGCCTAAGCTTAAGCCTATGCTTAAGCCTAAGCCTAAGCCCAAGCCTAAGCCTAAGCTTTAACCTAAACCTATCTTAAGCCTATGCTTAAGCCCAAGTCTAAGCCTAAGCCCAAGCCCAAGCCTAAGCCCAAGCTTAAGCCCAAGCCTAAGCTTTAACCTAAACCTATGCTTAAGCCTAAGCTTAAGCCTATGCTTAAGCCTAAGCCTAAGCCCAAGCCTAAGCCTAAGCTTTAACCTAAACCTATCTTAAGCCTATGCTTAAGCCCAAGTCTAAGCCTAAGCCCAAGCCCAAGCTTAAGCCTAAGCCTAAGCCTAAGCCTAAGCCCAAGCTTAAGCCTAAGCCTAAGCTTTAACCTAAACCTATCTTAAGCCTATGCTTAAGCCCAAGTCTAAGCCTAAGCCCAAGCCTAAGCCCAAGCTTAAGCCCAAGCCTAAGCTTTAACCTAAACCTATGCTTAAGCCTATGCTTAAGCCCAAGCCTAAGCTTAAGCCTAAGCCTAAGCCCAAGCCTAAGCTTTAACCTAAATCTATGCTTAAGCCCAAGTCTATGCCCAAACCTAAGCCCAAGCCTAAGAAAACCAGTCCCCAGGGGTGGCGTCTTATCGAATTTCAATTGTACTTTTTTTCTTGCCCTACCTGATCCGAATGTGTCCTTTTCTCATGCTTCGCCCTGTCCGATGCATTTGTGAACTTCTTGCCACAACCCACCACCGAACAAGCATATGGTCTTTCATCATTATGCGTCCTCGTATGAGTCTTCAAATTTTCCAATCGGCTATAAGCCTTGTCACATTGGGTACCATCCGGAAGAATATATTCACATCGATGTGGCTTCTCCCCAGTATGCCGTCTCATGTGCAACGTGAGCATATACTGTGCGGAAAATGGCTTCTTCCTATCACAATCGTGCCAATAGCACCAGAAACCGTCTTTGGTTTGGGTATAAATGTGTTTTTGATTCACATGCCCGGCTAAGGCGTCGGCTCCCTCGAAGTTTAGGGAGCACAATTTGTCATTTTCTTTCCACATGCAGTCCTAAAAATGGGGATTTGAAATTAGGTTATAAGTAGCCTTAAAGGATCAGTCCAGTGGGAACAAAGTTGCCGATTTTGGTTGATATTCGGAAAGTTCATGAAAAATGGAGAATGTTTTATTTTTACGGCATGTTCTGAATCGTTGTAGTTTTCGAAAAAATTGCGTTTGAAATATGAATTTGTGTACATGTTTTCGTTGTAATACACAAACTTTTTTGAATTTTGTGCGGAAAAATCGATTTTTAAAATTTTGAGTATTACAATGAAAACAGGCACACCAATATCACTTCCCTGATTTAATAAAAGTTATAGTCCATAAAAAATCAAAGTCCGCGATGGCCAAGTGGATAAGGAAGCCGCCCGTCCGATCTGGCGAGTTAAGCAACGTTAGGCCCAATGGATCGATCCCCATCTTTTTGAGAAATAGCAAAAATCGAAAAACAGAAAAATTTTGAATATTGTAATGATTGATCAATCGTTTCAATAAACTTTTATTGAATCAAGGTAATGATCTTGATGTGCATGTTTTCGTTGTAATACACAGATGAAACTTCACATGTAATTAGAATTTGTGTTAATAACCCAAACTAGCATACCCTCGGTGTGTTATCCGAAGCTTGATCATTTGGTGGAAGTGGCGTTGAAGTGGTAGAGACACTACTCGGACCAGCAGCCATGCTTTCGGGAGAATGCTCCAACTCATCATCTGGTGATTGGGGTCTCGTCTCACCCGGATTAGATTCAGACTTTCGTTCGGAACTAGGGGTTGAACTAGGGCTCGATTTTATCTCAGCTTCAATTTTTGGTACCACCGATCTGGCTTCTTCTGTCGGTTGGGGACTTATAATTGTGAGCTTTTCCATGCTGAGATGTTTTTGAGAGATTCGATCACCATCATTGCTAAAAAAAGTAAAAGGTTGGTATCATGAAAGTGACAACATTGCAGATGGAATGGAGATAAATTCCCAATTCCGGTCAAGGAGTGGACCCGGGATCCCCAGGAGTCACCCCTTATCTTCCTTAAAGAACCAGTCTACTTTCGAGCCCACTCTGCTGACTGGGAGGAAGGTGACTTGCACCTAGTTTTATATAACTTACTTTTTCTTAGCCTTTGCCGCTCTGGCATGAGCTTCTTTATCCCTTTCTTTAACTTTTTCTTTCTTTTCTTTATATTCATGCTTTTTCTTAAGCTTGTCAGATTTTTCAGACTTTTTTGAAGTAATTTCGGCATCCTCTTTTTGCTTCTCTTCATTTTTCATCTCATACTGCACCTTTTTTAATTGCTCCTCAAGTTGGTACTGGTTGTTTAATAGAAGCAGATGTTCAGCGACTTCTTGCTGGTTTCGGAAACTCTGTTGCAATTGTGCATCGCCTTCTTTGGCCACTGTGTCGATTTCTTTGACTATTGGGGTTTTTAAGCCGGAGGCTAAAATAAGGGGTTTTAGTGCAAATTGTTTAAATATTGGCTGATATAGTCGAAATTTTTGTTGGCTATCACGGAACTTTTTATTGAATCAGGCAACGTGTACATTGAAACGAAAAGAAACGTGGATATAGCTTTTTTGATGCATCCATGCGTGGTCGTATGGCGGGAAAATCAGGACTAGTTAGTACTAATCCTTATAGAGGGTTCGAAAAGAATTTTTTCCCACCATACGACCAATCAGGGATGCATAAAAAAGCTATATAAGGATCCAAGTTTCTTTTCGTTTCAAGGTAGACAAAAAATCGATTTTTTTGCCAAAATTTGATTTTTTCACCTAAATTCGATTTTTTGGAAATTTAAAAAAATTTAAATTGTAAATTTGAAAATAAATTGCAAAAAGAGTTGGACACCGATGGGATCTGAACCAGAGGCCATTTGCATGAAAAGTTAAAAAGATGGAAAGTTTTACCATTTCGCCATGATTACTATATGTAAAACTTACATTCAGTAAAAGATGACGATGTTCTCGGCTCTGTTGAAGCGGATATATCACTATAGATCGAGGGGGCATGTGACCTTTTCTTAGCCCGAGGTCCAACATCTTCTAAATTTTTTTTTATAAATTTATAATTTTTTAAAAGTTTTTGAAAAAATTTCAACACCTAGAGGTCTCATTCCATTTCCGGTCGGCAATATCCCTGGTAAATATTGTGTTCTGAGCAGTGCAACTAATTTTAAATCATAGTCTTCCATAAAAGTCGGAGTCTGGAACTGGGTGAAATGCCGAGGTTGAGCCTTTTTCCGTCGACCTGAGCCGATTGATAGGGCATCACTGGACTTGGCGGAATCTGAATCACCGCCTAACGTTAAGGCGGAGATGTTTGTAGAAACTGAATCGAATCTGGGGCTAGTATCGTCATCATTGAGACTTGTGGGTTGCATAGTACAGAAAATTTTAGGGGGGAATAAAAATAGTGATAATTACCCCTAGAGAGAAGATTTTTTATAGAAAAAATTGAAAAAAATTCGCAAAAAATAGAAGTAAAATCGCAAAAATAGAAGTACTCTAGAGATAAATTATAAAAATCCGATTTTTTATCGTGAACTTGGCTCAGTGGTAGTGCTTCAAGACTCGAGTCTAAGGGTCTCGGGTTTGAATCCCACCTGAGTCGATTGGGTTTTGCTTGCGAAAAAAGCTGGTATATTCATGATTAGACAACTTTTTTTCAAAAATTTTTTTGAGTTTTGCTCAGAATAGCTTGAAATAACAGAATATTCCGGAAATTTGAAGAAGTATTCCCTGTTAATAAACACAAACAAAGTCGTTGTTTCAAAACTATTTCCGAAAATCGGCACAACTCCACACAAAGAAGCGCATGTTGCCCCATACAAAGTTTCCCTATTGCTTATCTTAGCCCTACATCATCATCATTTGTTGCTCTGTTGATCTTTGAGCACAGATGTGTGTAAAGCAAGAACTGTTTTTGCTTGGTGCCCCACCATGAAACATTGAGCTCAATGATTCTAAGCAGTTGATGGAAAAGAGCAAATGATGGAAAATACAGGGCGATTAAAAAACCGGATTTTCGCGAAATATTCAAATTTTACAAAAATTCAAAAAATTGTAAATGTCGAATTTTTTCCAAAAATTAGATTTTTGTAAAAATCGAAGGCGAGGAATCGATTTCGCGCATTACCTTTTTCCCTGACCCTGATTCAGGAGGTAAGTTTGTGTATTGAAGCGAAAATAGGTTGTCAGGAAAGCATTTTCAAGGTCCAGCAATGCACGCAATAAATTCCTCGCCTAGAAACCCCATGGACAGGGTTGGGGAATAGAATTATCCGATCCCAGGGAAATTGGATAAATACGGATTATCCGGTAAATTCTAGAGAAATCTTTTCCTCCGTAATTACTTAATTTTAAAATTTTCCCCTTCCTCAAACTTGCCTCGGTGGTGCAGTGGCAAAGCAGAGGCTTCATAGCCAGGTTCGAATCCCGCTTGGAGCCAATTTGGTTCTAAATTTGCCAATTTAGAAACAAATTGGCTCCAAACGGGATTCGAACCCGCGACTTGGTAGCCACGAAGCCTCTGCTTTACCACTGCACCACCGAAGCAAGTTTGAGAGAGGGAAAATTTTAAAACTAAATAATTCCGGGGGGAAATAGATTTCCCCGGTCAAAAAAAGATTTTGCCAGAATTCCCCCGGGGAAATCTGGATAAATCCAGGGAAATCCCAACCCTGTTCATGGGGAACATGGTGATATGATTTTTTATCAAAAAATTTTGTTTGTAAGAGTAAAAATTTGGGGGTTGCCTCTTAAAAATTGAAAAAAATTAATTGTTTAAAAAAAATTAATCCGAGCGGGATACAGGAGCATGCGGCTGATTCAGTTTTCTCAACGAGCCCTCAGCCCAATTTTCTCGAATTTTTAAATTTTTTAAATTTTTCCCCGAGCTGGATGCTGACGGGCTCGCTGAGAAAACTGAATCGGCCGCAGGTTCCTGCATCCCGCTCGGGTTGTGTCTGAAACCGGGATCATTGTAGAAATTTGATAAAAAATTAATTTTTTCAATTTTCAAGTAGCACTCCCCAAATTTTGGCACTATTACTTTTTCCCCCTTTATTTTCCCTCTTACTTTTTTCCCCGATTTTACACAAATTTCAAATTAATAACGAGGAAAAATCGGGGGAAAAAGTAAGAGGAAAATGTAAGAGTAAAAAAGTAAGAGGAAAAAACCAATTAGGGGAAAAAAGTAATAGTGCCCAAATTTTTTACTCCTAGTGTCACATGAAAATAATATTTTTCTAACAAAAATGTCACGTAAAAAGAAGAAAAAATTGCACAAACAAGCCAATCCGTCCAACACGACCACCCAACTTGCCTGCCTTCAACTAATGAACACATGTAAAACTACATAAAGCCCATTTCAAACCCAAATGCTAAACTTTTTCTCAGATGCTGGTAGGGAGTGATCCCGTCCGATCTGGCAAGTTAAGCAACGTTGGGCTCGCCAGGTTCGATCCCGCTAAGGTCAATACTGAATTTCGGAAAAAATTTTTTTGCAAAATAAGGCACAATTTTTTTTTGCCTTATTATGGCAAAAAAAGTTTTTCAAAAAGTTGGATATTCAAAAGTTTACAAAAATTTCGATCGGGGATCGAACCTGACATCTACGTTCCAGAATAAGTTTAGCATTTGGGGTTGAAATGGGCTTTAGCCTTTTCTATAAATCAAGGGAAGAGCAGAAATTTTTCCGACTTATTTGTGTTGAGGCGTATGACGATGGTTTGGTTTAGTTGGGTGGTTGGTTTGGGGGATAGGAAAAAGCAAATGTGGAAACGTCGTCGACGTCGAGTGAGCTCTTCTCGTGCAAAATGTGGGGCGTCTCTGGAATAAAGAAGACGAAGAAAAGAAGAAGAAGAGAACCGATTGGAGAAACGACTCTACTCGACTCGCCAACTATTTGTGTGGTCCGGTTTGTGGCTGCTCCGCCGACGAACGAGAGGAATGAAGAAGGAGAAGGCAAACGAGGGCTCGAAAACTCGTCCGCCGCCTGGGTGGTCTGTGATTCGAGTTGCCGAATCGAGTCGAGCCGAACGGCTGGCTCGGGAGAAGCGTTGTGTGCGGGCTTTCGACGCGAAAGTGGCCATGTCAGGTGGTGGAGGCTCGAGAATTGCTTCGACGAGAGATCATCATCACAACATCGGCAGACATGCATAGAGCAAAAATAGCACAAGCAAATAAAATAAAGGGGATTGGTGTCCGACGAGACCACAGGAAAATTCCAAGACATGAAAAGATTGAAAATAGCACCAAAATTTTCAAAATTTGTTTTGAAGAAAATTATGCGATCTGTGAGAAGAAGCAGAATGGCGAAGGAAAATCGGGGTGGTCTACATGATACAAGGGTTGAGAAATTTTAGAGCCAAGCTTAAAGGACAGTGCGAAAAAAGTTGCCATTTTTGTTGATATTCAGAAAGTTCATGAAAAATGGAGAATTTTTTTGTTTTTATGGTACCCTCAGAATCGTTGTAGTTTTCGAGAAAATTGCGTTTGAAATTACATGTTTTCGTTGTAATACACAAACTTTTTTGAATTGGTCTTGGAGTCTGATAAAAATCTTTTTGAAATTCAACTCCCTGCCGGGATCGAACTTGTCCTTATAATATAAGCCTGATCCCCTAACCACTTAACTATAGTCCGTTTCAGCAGTCGAGCGAAAAAGTTTGATACAGCATAGACAAGTGGTCCAAGGCATCGCCCGTCCGATCTGGCAAGTTAAGCAACGTTGGGCCCACCAGGTTCGATCCCACAAGGGCAAAAATTTTGATTCTCAAAAAACTTTTTTGCAAAAAATTGATCAAAAAATTTTTGCCCTTGTGGGATTGAACCTGGCGGTCCCAAGGTTGCTTAACTTGCCAAATCGGATAGGCAGCGCCTTGGACCATTTAACTATGCTGTATCAAACTTTTTCGCTCGACTGCTGTAACGGACTATATGCGTTTATCCCTTGATAGCTCAATACAAATTCTAACTAAACCTAAAACAAAAATCAACAATCAGGCCCGCCAAACAGAGCATGTCAAATAAGCTATAACATTTTTTATAGCTAGCTTTACGACAAATGTCGGCTACTTGGCGAAGTGGATAAGGAAGCCGCCCGTCCGATCTGGCAAGTTAAGCAACGTTAGGCCCGCAGGTTCGATCTCTGGGGCAAAAATTTTGATCTACAAAAAAACTTTTCTTACAATGGAGAAAAAATTTATTTGGAAGGAAAGTTTTTTGTAGATCAAAATTTTTGCCCTAGTGAGATCGAACCTGCGGGCCCAACGTTGCTTAACTTGCCATATCGGACAGTCGGCTTCCTTATCCACCTCACCAAGTAGCCGACATTTTTCGTAAAGCTAGCCATGGAAAACGTTATATTCATACATCCACACTGCAGATGAAAACGAAAACATATCAATTTTACGAAGGCTTTATGTCGAAGCGAAAAAAACTATATTCCAAGAAAAATTCCTTCGCTCACTAAATCTCTAATTTCTCAGCAAAATTCTCTTCTCTTTCCAGACCACCCAACCTCGTTTTCCGAACGTCGAGACTAATAATATGCTGGACAAACAACTTTCAAACAGGAAATGCGGGAAGAGAGCAGAGAGTTAGGTGGTTTAGAGGTTTAATGGGCATGCGAGAAAGACGATTTTAGTGAAATTTCGCGAGAAAAAAGTCAGATATCAAAGAAATTGGATCAGAAAAAATTTCGTCGGCGATTTTTATCGGCGCCAGATGCTTTTATTGAAGAATAATAATGCGTTTCGACGTTCCATCAATGGGTTATGCTAAGAAAGATAGCAAAAAGGAAGAAGGGATTGATATACAGGGTGATTCAAAAAATGAGAACTTTGAAAAAACCTCTTGTTTCGGCAAAAGCGCCGAAAATAGCATATCAAAGAAGTAAAGCGCGGTGCAAGGAAAATAACAAGTAAATTCGCAGGTGTAAGGGAAAAGGCTTTAAAGGGGGGGGGGTACAAATTTCCGTTTCCGGAAATTTGTACAACCCTGTTCCATGAAACCGAGTTTAACATTAATACAAACTTTTTAATTGATAAAAGTTTGAAGGACGTCTTACAACAAAAAACAACCAACGATTGCTCCCATAAAAAATCTAATTCCAACCAAGGACACACAGGTCTCCGCGTAGGTTAGAAATTTGACTTAAAAAGATAGGCTTTATGGTTCATTAGAAGGAGAAAATGTGTATTACATACGAAGAAGAACCCCGGAATGACAGTGGGGCTCCATGGGGTGCTATGGAAATTGGAAAATAATGGGATGACATTAATTTTCGGTGGTTAAAAAAATTCTGGTTTTAAAGGATCACTAAACTTTTAGACGGATCTCGAGCATTTATTTTTAAAAGCAAGAGGAATTTTTACTGATCATTTTTTGTTTTTACGGCACCCGTTGAAAATTGAACCCTTTTGAGATAATTGCGTTTGAAATTTTGTTCAAAATTTTCAAATGTGATTGTGTATTGAAACGAAAGGGATTGACCCCAATCGTGTTTTTTGCTTGGGTCAATAAAAGTCTGTTTATTGAAATATAATGCCGAACATTCTAGAGAGCCATACGAAGAGACGTTACTACTAGGCAAAATCTTTTGGCCTCAAGGTTTGAACCAGCCTTGAGGGGCGCCTGAGCAAACCCAGTACCACCGAACCATGGAACCCTTGGAGTAACCGCTCCTAATTCTGACCTCGTAGTAATGCACAACTGAAACGACTTGCCAAATATTATAAAAAGCAACCTTAGTCATTTTTTATAGCTCTATGAGACGAATAAACTCACTCGTAATATAAGGTGCTAAATTGTTTGTGTAAGCATCGTTGGCTACTTGCGGTCCGGGAACACGAGAAGCTCTTCTGGCGAACCTATCATTCAGGCGTATGAATTCAGCTGGGTCGTTGCAGGGAAGGTGCGCAAGTTGACTGAAACTAGCGGAAGAACCAGCGATTCTAAAAATTTTAAAGATTTTTTTAGATTAAAAATGAAAAAATAATATTATCATCGTGTTCCTCGCGTAAAAATACTCATATGAAAAAAATCATCAATTTTGAGTTATGCAAAAAGAAATTGCTTCGAGCGGGATCGAACCCACCCCTTCAGTGTCTGACATCCTAACCACTTGGCTATAGTCCATTTCCGCCGCAAATGGGAAAAAAGTCCGGACGAGATGGCCAAGTGGTGAGATAGCCATGAGATGGCCAAGTCAATATTCTATTTTGAAATATTCATTTTTTTTCTTTTCTTTCAATTTTTTCAAAATCACAATTTTTGAGCAAATCCCACACTTCTAAAATTTCCTCCTCCTCTTCCTTTTTACCCAATCTTTTTGGAGTAGACGAGATACTTAAAGTTAATTTATGTAATTTCTATCCGAAAAGAGTGGCCTCGACTCCACGTATCTTTTTTTTAGCGGGCGGCATAGTTGAATAGCCTCGAGACCGATCTTTTATCATAAAAAAGCATCTTGCCCTAGCTAGCGTTTCATTCAACGAACGTAGGTGATTTATTTCGATGACTTGCGTGGAAAATGGCTAACATCACCATAAAAAATTGGCGGCTGCCTTTTAATTTTGTAAATTATTAGCAACATTGGCGAACGCGTTCCGTGGGATTTTTTACACTGCTTATTACAAAGATCAACAAATGAGTTTTTAACACTAATACACTCTGAAAAATTTTGGAGTGAGAATAAGAGAACTTGCTATGCTGGTCACGATGCAACAAAAAAATGTCTACGGGGAAGGGGATCTAATGCCCATTCTTTGTGTGAGATCCCATAAAATTTTAAGGTTTTTTGTAATGGCCATAACTCCAAGTAGGAATTGAATTGAGAGCTAGTTGACCACTCATTTTAAAGCTAAGAATCTGCGTTACAACTTTTATATAGACACCTATATAAAGTATTCGCTTCATTAAAAAGTTGTACTCCAATATTTGAGGCATACCCTGATTTTTGACCGAGTTTTTGACAAAGACTGGCATTTTTGACCCGGTTACAAGGATTTTCAGCCAAAGTAATCTACTCGTAAATGGATCTCAGATTCTCCAAAAACTAATGATAGGCAAAAAATTTTATCGTAATTTTAAGGTGGTTTGTTTTTACAACTTTTTATAATTCGCTATAAAAAAATTTCGATCTTGGGATCGAACCTGCATCAATAAAATGATGGTCTTGGAGCACTACCACTGAGCCAAGTTCACATAAAAATCTGATTTTTAATTTTGCCTATAATTTAACATGAATTTTTTCTTTTATAAATAACAGCTTTTTTTCAAAAAATGTTGCTCAGAATAGCTTAAAATAACAGAATATACCGAAATTTGAAAGAGTATTCCCGTGTTAATTTCCAACAAAATTTCTCCACCCCTCAATTTTGAACTCTTCGCAACGACCAAATGTCTTTCGACCCATTTCCTAATGTTTCGAAGGGCGTAATTTGGGGGGAAATTAAACGAGCCTCATGTTGTAGGCCGACTAACCCTTTTCTTCTACCCCACTATCTAAGAAACTGACACGAGACCCATAAATCCGGGAACACACATAAAAATCTATCACTTTCATTTCTTGAATAGCTGGTGGCTGTACTAGTCTCTGAGCTTTCTGTGAATTGAAAGAGAGGTTCTCCGACTTTTTGGCCACTTTTTTCTTCGAAATTTTATGACTCTAGATTTGTAGCGATAAAAAAACAGCTTTCCCAAAGATTAGTTGCTAGTGGAGAAGGGCAAAAGTCGTCATTTTATTTTTGGCACAAATCAAAAATACATTAATTTTTGCAAAAATTGAAATTTTGTAATAAAAAAAAGAAATTTTAAGAAAAACTAGAGAAGTGATGCCAGGATCCAATGAGAACCCCTGTCCAGGACCATTTTTCAGTCGCGCCTTTAAAAAACTCTCAAGTATAAAAATTTCCAAATCCGCTTAAAAACCTACGAATTTCCCTGAAAAGCCGCAAGTTGAGCTTGTTGATGTAGTGGCATGTTGTGGAAGAACATCATTTGCTGCATTTGTGCCAATTGAGTAGGGGTCATTGTCGGCAATGGGGTTGATTCAGGAGTGTAGAAAGTTGAAGGTATCGGACCACGAAGTGGAGAAGTTTGTATGTTGCCGGTCATTCCTGGCAACCCAAAATTGTATGGCTGGATTTGTGAGGATGAAGGCATCATTCCAGGTGACATCGAATCTAAAAATCAAAATTTGCATATGGCCTCGGGCATAGGCGACGCTAGGGGGAGCCAAAAGGGGCCATGGACCCTCAAAATCGAAAAAATTTAAATTTTTCCTAATGATCCCCCTTATGTTCATTTTGGTAATAGTGATAACAATTTTTGTGATAACGTTATCATTAGTGATATAGTCTGTTTCAGCGAGAGATATTATAAAAACTTCCCGACCCCAGTTTCGAGCGATCCCATCCGATCTGGCAAGTTAAGCAACGTTGGGCCCGTCGGGTTTGATTCCCGGACCTAATTTTAGCGATTCAAAAAAAGTTGTTAAAGCAAACCCCTCTTAAAATTACATGAAAAAATTGTCCTATCGTTTTTTCATGTAATTTTAAGGGGGGTTTGCTTTAACAACTTTTTTGAATCTCTAAAATTAGGTCTGGGAATCGAAAGGGCCCAACGTTGCTTAACCTGTCAGATCGGATGGGATCGCTCGAAACTGGGATCGAGAAGTTTCTATAATATCTCTCTCTGAAACAAGCTATAAACATCACTAGGGGTGTGGCAAGGCTCTAAAAATAAAAAATTCAAAAAATTAATTTTTTTCACTTCTGTCCACTTTATTTATGCCCTCATATTTTCCCCCCAAATCTTACTAAAAACAGCAGCCGTTTGCATGGCATTCATATTAAAAGGAATGGTTTGAAACGGGAGTATAGGAATGGGCTGTTTCAGTCCATAAAGCTCGGAACTTCGCTCCGAGCAGCTTCTTGATGAATACACCGACGACGCTTCTGATGCCGCTCGACCGCCCGTGGCGGCAGCGATTGCCTGTTTTTGAAGCTGTTCTTGCTGGAATTTGAGATCGGTTCTGGCTTCAATAAAGTGGGGATTGCGGAGCAGGTTGTTTAAATAATCAAGATTTTTAGAATCCACCTTGGATGGATTTTTGAAGGGGAATAAATAAAAATGAGTATCTACTAGCAATAGTATGTATATGGCATAAGAGGTAGTTGCTAGTCAAATTACCTAAAAATTAACATTTTCATCAGAAAATTTTAAATTTTCACTGCAGCGAAAACCCTGAAAATCAGGGTAAAAGACACAAATTTAAAAAAATAACAATGTGACATAAATTCAAGTACTCTTTCATCTTATTTCATAGTTAGATCTTACTGATTTTGAAGGTTTTAGAACTTCAGGATTAGTGGGGCAATGGATAAGGAGTTAGGCTACCGAAAGTGAAATGTACTACTTCTACCTGGCACAGAAATTTTTTGCGTCAAATTCGTGTTCCCCGCAAAGAAAATAATCAAAAACCCTGAAAATCAGGGTAAAAGTCAATTTAAAACAATAGCAATGTACATAAATTCAAGTACTTTTTCCTCTAATTTCATAGTTAGATCTTACTGATTTTTGAAGGATATATAATTTCAGGACTAATCGCACAATGAATAAGGAGTCAGTCTACTAACCACTAGGCCACGCGCGCCCATCTTTTGGAAAAATAGAATTTCGTCATAATGCAGAGTTTACAAACTGTTCAAATGCCTGAAACAACCTAATCAATAGTTAATCCAAGTGTTTTTTTCAAGAACAGAAAATTTACTCATCTAATACAGGGTGTCCCTAAAGTTCGTGTACACCCTAATTAATTTCATGAGAATTTTCTTCAGGACAGAAAACTTTTCACAAAAAGTGATGTTCTACAAAGTTATTCCTGAGATCACGACGAACAACTTTGTAGAATATCACTTTTTGTGAAAAGTTTTCTGCCATGAAGAAAATTTTCATGAAATTAATTAGAGTGTATACGAACTTTAAGGACACCTTGTATAATCGGCATGTCCCATCTTGTATCGGAAACAACGCTTCTGAAGGGCGAAATCAACGGAAAATGTAAAACTGACTAGAGTAATTAATAATTTTGTCGAAGAATGAGGTTTTTTCAAAAAGACCTACCGCACTTCTAGAGTCTTTTATGAATGCAACAGTTGGTGTATTGCTCGGAAGTTTGGAGATTTTTATGAGATGGAACAAAGATTATGGTAAATGTTAGGTTTTGGGTAAAAGAAGCAAAGTCATAACTTTTTACACTAGATAAGGGGTCGTCCAAATAGCCCATAGTGAAGTTGATAGAGAAACCGATCTGGCAAGTTAAGCAACGTTAAGACATCCATGTTCGGTTCTGCTAGGGTCAAAATTTTTTGGTTTCCAAGAAATTAATGATACAGTATGTTTCTTAAATCTAAGACGATTTGAAAATTCGAGATCTCGACGACGACAACGACTTTTGCCATGCGGTTTTTTTTAACTTTTTGGACCTCCGATGTAGTTTTTTATGGTATAGACAAAAATAAAAAATAATTTAAAAAAAAATTTATTTTCATTTGAGAAAGGTTTAACTAGGTGAAAAATACCTTTGATAATTGATTTTTTTTAAAATCTCTTGCATATTTTGATAGTTCAAGGACTTATCTAACTCGTGCAAAAAACCGCATAAAAAAATTA
>OZJO01027958.1:0-11181 GCA_900406225.1 Acrobeloides nanus | reverse complement strand
AATATTTAACATTTTTAGACCCCCCCCTACCCCCTCCATGATCTTACCCCCTCCCCTCCCCTACCGTGATCATGATCACCTTTTTTTCTTTAAAAAATAGGCATTTTAATGTAAAAATGGAAATTTTTTTCGATTTTAGCAATTTTTTCGATTCTGATCAATTTTTTCGAGTTTGACCAATTTTGGCAATTTTTCGATTTTGACCAATTTTTTCGATTCTGATCATTTTTTTCGATTTTGATCAATTTTTTCGATTTTAATCAATTTTTTCCGATTTTGGCAGTTTTTTCGCTTTTGGTCAAATTTGTCAACTTTGTGAATTTTTCGATTTTGGCAATTTTTATTATAAATTATTCACAAATTCTGGCGAAAAACATAAGGGGGACCATTAGGAAATCACATTACAAATCATTAATTTTTAATGTAAAAAATAAACATACTAAACTCGAAAACTCGAACTCGATAAAACTCGATATTTTTGAAACTCGATAAACTCGAGCTCGATAAACATTAAACTCGAACTCGAAAACTCGAACTCGATAATTTTTATGAGCCGCGACAACCCTGGTTGCAAATTATTGTCAAAAAGTTGCATTTTGGTGGCACTAGGACCCTCGTTACGGTTATGGGCTCTCGTTACGGGCGCTCGTTACCGAGCACACTCATCACGACCTCTCGTTACAGAAACGCTAAAAATTCAATTTTTTTCATACACAAAAATTGAAAAAAGTTGTTTATTATGTCCCCCTCCCCCATTTTTGAAATCCTGGCATGCCCCTGACAGGTTGTAACAAGCAATTTCTGTAACGAGAGGCCGTAACGAACGGTCGTGAATTCGCGTCATAACGAGGGTCTTAGTGCCATTTTGGTTGCACAATTTTTTGTTGCTTTTATTAAAAGCATAAACAGACTCAAAAAGGTTGCAATTTGGAAACCCTGTCCCTCTCCTGAAATTGACACCCTTTCTATGGGCCTTGTAAGGACCCCCGAAAATTGAAGGGGGAGTGAAAATTGGAAAAATCTAAAAAATTCCGGAGCTACTGAACTTGGGGGGGGAGGCACTTAACGTGACTAGGCGGAAGTAAAAAGCGCCGAAATTTTTACTAAACACACCCCTCCCCTAGGGGTAAAAATTGACGCGGAACACGCTGGTGCCATTATTTTCAAACCAAAATCTTCGAAAACCTATGAATTCTCGCAATTTTTAACTAAAACAGGAGTTAGGTTGTATAAAATAATTGAGTTAAGTTATATAAAGATTAATTTTTTTAAAAGTGCAAAAATTCATATGTTTTTGTTTGCGAAGATTTTGGCTTGAAAATAATGGCACCAGTGCGTTCCGCGTCAATTTTTACCCCTAGGGGTGTGTTTCTGTAAAAATTTTGGCGCTTTTTTACTTCGGCCTTGGGGGTCACGTTAAGTGGGCCCCCCAAGTTCAGTAGCTCCAAAATTCTTTTTAATTTTTGACTACTTGTAATATTTAGAAAAGCTTACATTTCCTTGGCGTTTTGCATACAAAGTCGGTCTCCATATAGCCATGAATCTATCAAACGCCATTAATAAAGCAATGGTTTGCCCGACTCTGTAACCAGCCACCCACGGAGCCGATATAATTGTACAAAAGTAAAAGTTAAAATTAAGTATAGTATTGTCCATAGAAATAATGATTAAAAAAGGCTTTATAAAAGTGCCTACTCCTAAAATTTTTCTAAAAATCTGTAGAAATGTGCGCTATACTTAGAGTGGAAAACTATGAGTATAAGCCGGCCCTTACCACTGCAAGAACCGAGTCCCTGATTTTTTATACTCTTTGGACCTCGGTCCAGTTCGGGATGGGCTAAGGACCGGCCCTCGGAAAGGAATGCCCTAAAGATCTTGAGCCGGTCCGAGCCTTACCACGCCCAAGTCCCGGGCCGGCCCTGATTTTCTATGCTCCTCTTGACCTCGGCCTGGTCGGCTCAATCCATATTAGGTATAAGACCGGCCTTTTCCGTCCCTATTCCTACCTATCAGGACATCAGACACACATAAAAAGATTATTAGCCAATTGCACTGAGTAGCTCTTAATTTTGAATATTTGATAAACAATAAGATTAAAAATAGATTGCCAACGGCTGACGTAAAACCAAAAATGATATAATATACTGAAATAGGACGAGTATAGTTTATGCCACTATATGCAGGGTCAGTATAGTAAGAATATGTTGTGGTGTTATTTGTATTGCCTGGGATTGGAGTTGCCGACATTTTGTATCAAGTTGAAAAAATCTATGATGGTTTAAGTACAGGGTGGAGCAAAAAAGTGGCTTTTTTGACATTTTTGGACTCGAAAATTTATTTTTCTGACCCACTAGGGGTAATTTTATGCGGGAAATCAATTGCCCGGAAAATGCTTTCCTGGTCCTGATTCAGGGGGAAAATTGGATTTTTGAAGCTAAAATGGTCATTTTCCTCGTTTTTCTGTAAATCATTTTCTAGGGGTAATTTTATGCGAGAAAGCGATTTTGCAATGAAAAATATGTTTTTTATACATTAGGTAATCGTTTTATACCTTAAAAACGTGTGCAATCTCTTCCTCGCATAAAATTACCCCTTAGAAAGTGATTTGCAGAAAAACGAGGAAAATGATAATTTTCGCTTCGAAATCCCATTTTTCCCTAAATCACAATCAGGAATGCATTTTCATGGTTCGAGAATGCACACAATCGAAAATTATCCCTAGGGGGCCATTTTTAGAAAAATAAATTGTCTCGTCCCAAAATGTCCAAAAAAGCCACTTTTTTGCACCACTCTGTATAACTTCCACACTTGCACAAAACCGTACAGAGTATTAAAATTTTACGGGAGGGGTGGGATCGTGGGGATCTCGCATATTGACCGAATGAGTCGAATAACGGAGAGAATGGAAGGACGCGCAAAGGAAGCCAACGATGTTATTGACAGTCGTAGGGGGGGGGGGGGGTAGTGCATATTTTCAAAACATTTTTCGGGTGGTTGTGCAAGTATGTTGATGCCTTTATAATGGTCCTTATTAAAAATAAGTTTTATATGCACTCTGTTCAAAAATGATAGATTCACAAATTTTTGCGATATAAACCTCATAAAGGAACTCATAAAAATGGAAGAGCATAATTTCTAAACTGAGTGTATAAACCAAGAAGTAAGCCTTAAATTGACGTGTGGCTTAAGAAACGTATGTGATGAATATGTTGAATAGTTGTATTCGAGGAAAAATGTGAATCTTAATTTAAGAGATGTGTAGTGTTTTACAATGTTTAATATACTCTTCATAGAGAAGATGTCTGATTCTGAATAGATGCTAAACTACATATCGTTTATTATCACACGTTTTGCATTGCGTATACCAATTAAGATATATTGTATGTATATTCATAATTTGTTAATTCTTGTTAGAAAAGGACATAAGCTTGATAAATTTTTTGTATCTTAAAAAACCAGTTTTTGTGAGAAAAAATATTTAACGTCATCTAAAAAGTTAAGAAACTAGTATAGACGTAATTGCTTCGCGATCGGGATCCCTTGAAATTCTCAGTAAGATTGAAGAAATGTATTCAGACATTTTGAATAATTTTTTAAACGTTTTGTCATTAATTTATTGTTGGTTTGTTTAAAAAAATCGTTCTATTTAATTAAGCACACGTTGTAATATAAAAACGCCATTATTTGACTGCCATACATTGAAGTACGATAATTGGAAAGTGAAAATTCGGATTCTCGAGTAAAAAATTGACGAAAACGGATGGAAAATAAGAGAAATTGACGAAAATGGATGAAAAATACGAGTTGTTTTTAAGTCAACACTTTCCCCAACCATGATTAGCGCCCTTTTAAGATTGATCTTTTATAGAGGCTTAAAAAAATTTTTAATAAAAATTGAATTTATTTCAAATTTAAAAAAAAACAAATTACAATTAACAATGAAAATAAGATTAACACAAGTAAAAAGTTAAAATAATGTTGGAGATTTTTCGGTACAAAAAGGGCTCATCTCCTTGGATATGAAAGCCGACCGGTTATGACCCCCCCCCCTATTTTATTGCCCCGCAAAACTAAAATTGCATTTCCCATTAAAAAACATAGCATGATAATTTTATTCCTATGCAAACATCGATTTGTTGTACATTGTCATGAGTTTCGAAAAGACATTAAAATAATACAAAAGGTATAGGTGTAAGATAGTCAAGCCCAGGAAGCCAGCCACAAATTTAGAGTTCCTTATTTTATGCCAGTAAAATATCATGGCGATAAACCCTCCTAATGCTCCACCAATCAAAGAGAACAGCCATAATTGTGCCTCGGGAATGCGCCATTCTCCATTCTGGGCTCGAATCTTATCGGCTCTCATGTACAGAAAACATATGATGTTGATTAGGAGATAATAGCCCATAATAATAATAGCCAAAACCTTATATTCATCTATCAATGATGCTACTGTCGTTTCGTTTGCCATCATTTTAATCAAAATCTAAAATAACATTTTTGAACCCTTTCGACCAACTAGCATAATACAGGGTGTGGTAAAAGTTCATGTGATTTTTTGAATTACTGCATATAGTATTTTGACCATAACTCTTTAACCTTACATCCAATTCCAATGATTTTGGTGTCATTGGATAGCTGTAAATTCAAAGACACCAAGATCATCGGAATTGGATGTAAGGTTAAAGAGTTATGGCCAAAATACTATATGCAGTAATTCAAAAAATCACAAGAACTTTTGCCGAACCCTTTAATAACTTCCACAATGGTTTTTTTTCACACCGATTTTCTCCACTTTTTCGTGATCAAAAACAAAAAATTCCTTCATATTCGAGTCCCCCATATCGAAAAACCCCTGGATACAAAAAATCAGCTGATTTGGAAAAATTTTTAAATTTGATTTTTTTAACCCCTGATACCCCCCCCCCCTTGCAATCAATCGACCGTTGTGGAAGTTCCTAGAGCCATAATAACGGCTTTGTGCAATGGCGTGTCTAGGATTTCATTTTGGGGGAGGCCACCTCCTGCCGCCAAAAAATCCCCTTGGTCCCCCAAGGTGATTTTGTTCAAAAATTTTCGCCAAAAATGGATAAATCACCTTGGTCCCCCCTTATATTGTTTTTTCAAATTTTTTTAAATCTTGGTGATTTAAAAAACAGCGTCGCAGGCGCAAAATTTTTTGGCAATTGCTTGTTTTTAAGTTGAAAATGTCCAGAAAATTATGATTTTTGTTGAAATTTTGGACATTTGTGGTGAAAAATTATAATGGTTCTTCAAGAACACTTCATCCAATCAAGACACTTCATCCAATGGACACTTTGCTCAATGAGACACATTCGTAAATGAGGTTAATTCATCCAAAAGACGAAGAGTCCATTGGATGAATTGTTCATTGGGCGAAGTATCCTCATTGTACAAAGTGTCCTAATTGGACGAAATGTCCATTGGATGAAGTGTCCATTGGATGAAGTGGGATACCGCCCAAATCCGCGATTCGGGAACTTTTCAAAAACAAAGTTTTCAAATAAAGATTAAAGAAAAAAATTAATAAAGTGTATATGAAAAATTTTAGCGACTAACTGATTTATATCATCTAATTGAAAACCTTTTTTACCTATGGTAAAAAATTCTTCATGTTGCCATGGAATCAGATATACATAGCTCTTATATAAGTTTCAACAACATGAAAAAAATTACAGGATGCTTCAGTATATATTTTGCTCACAATCAATTGCGACTCGAGGGCAAAGAACCAAGTCGCGATTTGGATACCCAACAAAGAGAAGCATATGTACACAGCCAGAAAATAAGCGCTATACATAACATAAAAGTTGGACTGGCCTGTATGAATCAATAAATACAGAGAGAGAAAAAGATTCACTTTATTAAAAACTTTCTGAAAACCATTCAACAACCATGGGCAGAGGGTTCGAATCACAGTTACACAGACCCCGGTCCAAAATTTTTGTTTTTATGATCCACCCCCCTCTGCAGTTTGGCGACTTTTTTTTGGAAGGGGGTCCCCCGGAGACCGATGACCCTTCCCACCCCATGACCTACCCCTCTTCCACCTCATTACCCATCCCCTCCCCTCCCCACCCCATGATCTACCTCCGGTAACATTTTACCGGGGTACCGCCGTTGTGCAACTGTGGTCCGAATTGTCTTTGAAAAGTGCGTGAGGGTCTAGATTCTCGCCTCTCAGGGGTAGGGGTATTGGAAAAATTGGCGACCAAAAAAGATCGCAAAATTTCCATTTTTGTTTAAAATTGACACTTTTTGGTCATAATTTGCCCAAAATATTATCGGCCAAAAAAGGTTGCCAAAAAATTACGGGAATGGGGATCTGGCCTCCAAATGTGGGGGGGGGAGAGGGTCTGAATTCGGACCCTTGCCCACCTATTTTCCGAACTCATGTGTTCGGAACCCACAGGGTCCAGAAGCCGAGAATATGATTTCTTAAAAGATCAGTCCAATAATTTACAATCATATGAAAAAATGATATATTCAGAAAGATCATGAAAAATTGAGCATTTGTTGTTTTTACGGCATGTTCTGAATTGTTGTAGTTTTCGAGATAATTGCGTTTGAAATTNTCATAAAATGAACATTGTAGCAATTTTTTATAGCTAAATGAGACGAACAAAATGACACCAAAATTATCCAATTTTAACATTGTAAATTACTAGACTGGTTATTGAAACGAAAACATGAATCAGGGTTTTCGTTTCAATAACCCAAAACAATGTTCCAATTGGATAATTTTGGTGTCATTTTGTTCGTCTCATTTAGCTAAAAAAAATACTACAATGTTCATTTTATGAAAATTTAAAAGATTGATGCAAAAATCGATTTTTCCGCAAAAAATTCAAAAAAGTTTGTGTATTACAACGAAGAGCTTGTAACAAATTGAAAATTTCAAACGCAATTATTTCGAAAACTACAATGATTTAGAACATGCCGTAAAAACAAAAAAATGGTCCATTTTTTATGATCTTTCCGAATATATCATTTTTTCATATGATTGTAAATTACTAGACTGGTCCTTTAAGCCAAAATAATTTTTTAAGATGTGTGGGCAGGCAGTAAATGAATTCCGAGCTACCAAACTCCTAAGAATTATTTGAAACACATTCAGGCTACTGGTTTATGAAGAAGTTTTAAGATTCCAATTTTTATATCGGCTAATTTTTTATTTGTTATAAATAAAATACATTTTTATACGTTGTTTTCTTGAGCTTTCTTCGGGTCATTCGTTTCTAATGGTTGAATTTTTGGAGGAAACATATTGGCATTAGAAAATTTCGACCATGGTTGGACTTCAGCTTAAATTTTTAAAATATTTTTGCAAAGAAAAATGGTTAAAATTTTGTACCTGATCCAAAAATTGAAAAAAAGACGCCAGCAAATATCATTATAGCACTACATATTATAAAAATTAAACGCCATTCGCTTTGAGAGCCCTGAAAATTTATTATTTAGGACCATTTTTTGATAAATTTACCACGCTCCCCCACATACATAAATTGAGTGGAGTTGGGGAGGGGGGGGGAGTTAGTGGCGTAGGAGAAGGGGCAGGTGGCCCCCCCCCACCTAGTGGACCGAAATTTAATAAAATCCCTACTCATAAAGGCCCCTTATATTTTTTGGGACAAATGATCTCTTTTGGGGGCAAGTGCCTCTCTTAAAAAAATTACAGTTTGATTAATCAACCCAGCGGTATTAGCAGACAAAATCATTGCCAAAATAGCCATAAAACCGGCGGCAGATTCTATAGTTCCCGACAAGTCTGGAGCAATACAAAGCGATGCTGTAAATGCCCCAGCTACCATACCGCCCATAAATAAGCCAAATATTATTAAAATTATTAAAGCTAATATTGGAGTTGTACAGTCCACAAATAATGCTAAGCAGATGAGGCAAAGTGCAGAGCCAAAACATGCTAAATTTTTATAATTGAGAGTTAAAAAATGGTATAAAATTACCTATGCACTCCATTATTTTTGTTGAAGCAGTCATTCCTATTTTTCCAGAACTTCTCAGATAGTCTGCAACGATGGCACAACCATTTTTAGAAATGAGTTGAGCGACAAAAGGAAGAGCAGTAAATAAGCCATTCTAAAAAAATATGAAAAATGGCACATTTTGGGAATTTTTAATGGAAATTTGTTGGTAAAATTCTTGGCGTGGCGACAGTTGAGGACGAACACTTAAAGATGAGACATTTAAGGATGGCTATTTGAGAACGTATATTTGAGGATAGCCATTTGTGAATGGGATATTTGAGGAACAAAGGTGGGATATGTTTTTTTAGGCCCTAAATAGCACCCATCCTCAAATGTCCGTCCTCAAGTGCCCATCCTTAAATGTCTCATTCTCAAGAGCCCGTCCTCAACTGTCGTCACGCCAAATTCTTGAGTTAATGCAAAAACCAGTGCATCTGGCGTAATTTTTTTGTTAAAAAATGTGCGTTTTTAAGTTTAAAAAATGAAAATATTAAAAAATTAATTTTTTTGTTAGTTTTGTGAATAAAGCATACTGTAGTCATATTTAAATACAATACATCTCGAAAATAGCTAGGCAAGAACATTTGCATAATTGTAATCTTCCAACAAAACGCAAACCTAGCCAATATTATGGACCAAGTGACAGGGGAAGTAAACATTCGGCGCCATGGAACTCTTTTACTCTAAAATAAATTCTCTTGGGACATTATACTTGAAACCATAAATGAGATAGGCCTTATCTTATCAAGAGGAGAAGGAAGTTTTGATGTTGATTATACAGATCAAGCGATAAATGAAGATATAGGAAATTTCGGCAATAGGAAGGAATCTACGCACCGTTTTAAGAGGATATTAGCCACATTTGCTATAATTCAAAAATTGCGACAATCAATTTCGATAAATTTGCTGCCATTTTAAAGGTCTAACCCTTAGCTATCAAATGACACAAAGACCGTGGCTTGAATCAATTGTTGAGCTGAGATAAATGCAAAAGAGTCCAAAAAATGTGTATTCTTTGAAAATACGCATTTTTTAGACTCTTTTGCATTTATCTCAGCTCAGCAATCGATTCAAGCCATGGTCTTTGTGTCATTTGATAGCTAAGGGTTAGACCTATAAAATGGCACCAAACTTATCGAAATTGACTGTCGCAATTTTGAATTATAGCAAATGTGGCTAATATCCTCTTAAAACGGTGGCGTAGATTCCTTCCTATTGCTAAAGTTTCAAGGTCCGACATAGCGCGCAATCTATTTATTGCATATAAAAGCTCAATACAAGGTTATTTGGTGAAAAATTAAAAAAACTTGACTAATTTTGAAAAAATCGCGCAAAAATGTGCAAAGTTCAGATTTTTTGGGAAACCCTAACAAGGTCTTACCTTTCTACCATTTTGCTGATTAATGACACCAATCGTATGGCGTAGGTACTCCACTTCCTTGGCACTAATAAACTTATTTTCTTCTGGCTTATTCGTAGCAAATAAATACCAAAGAATAACACAAACAACTCCAAGGATACCTTAAATTTTATATAAATTTATCACTCGTACATTTTTTATTCATACCATAGAGATAAAAAATTAAAGGCCATCCTCCCAGAAAAGATAGTAAGCACAATCTTGCAGATATAAAAACACCCAAACTACCACCAATTTGAACACCGGATGTATAGATAGCGGCAACTGTACTTCTTTCAGTTTTGGGGAACCATTTTACAATTATGGAGGCTATACATGGCCAGACCATTCCCTAAAAATAAGAGGAGATGATTTTAAAAAATTTGTAAGTTTTGAAATTTGGTATTACCTGTCGTTTGTGGGCAGTGGCGTAATTTCAGTCCTCGAATGGATGGGTACATGTCGAAAAAATTTTGTGTTAAAATCCTGTATTCTAAGCAAAAAAGGCGAAATTTTTTTGTTGAAAAAATGCGTATTTATAAGCTAGTAATGCTCAAAAATACGATTTTTGTTGAAAAAAAAAGAAGAAAAATTTGGTTAATAACGAAAAATAGGACATTTTTGGTTAAAAAATGGAAAATTTTGGCCAAAAATGAAAAATTTTAGTCAACAAATTTAATCAAAATTTTTGGGCAAAATCATATGGGTGACCAAGGAGAAATTTTTCAATTTTTCTTGGAATAGGGGGAGTGTACACCCCTGCATCCCCCTAATTACGCCACTGTGTGTGGTAGATATTTCCTTTCGATGTCCCCAGTAAGCTAGATGAATGAGTCCACAACAGTTTCGATATAGTCCATTTCCGCACCAAAGCTGTATATGGCCAAGTGGTCAAAGGCGCTGACCGTCCAATCTGGCAAGTTAAGCAACGGTGGGCTCGCAGTTACATTTCTCACTAGAGTAAAACTTTTGATTTTCAAAAAAACTTTTATTACAACAAATGGAGCAAAAAAATTTTGCCCCGTTTTGTGTAATAAAAGTTTTTTAAAAATCATAAGTTTTGTCCAAATGGGAATTGAACCTACGGGACATTGCTTAACTTGCCATATCGGATGGTCAGCGCCTTGGACCATATGGCCATCGACAGATATGTCTTTTTTTATTTGGTGCAGAAATGGACTATATCTAGGCAAAATCTTAGTGGCCGAGGAGGTACTCAAACCCTCACCGTTGACGTACCGAGCCAGTGCTCTACCACTGAGCTACTCGGGTACATGAATGAAGATCGTCAAATCCACCTATAGTGAGTATCCTCACCAAAAATCTCCATCGAGAGCGGAAACGAAATTTGGACCCTCTTGAGTTTTTGCGGGGAGGGGTTCACCTTATATATTTTTTTCTTACTTCAGCCAATCCCATAATAGATCTTGCTATCAAGTAAATATAAAAACTCAAATCGGCAAGCAGAGGTGACAATAATGTTATGATAGTATATATGCATAATGCGAGCAAACAAGCAAGTCGTGGACCATACGTGTCTGCAACATAGCCCGCAAACATCACAGTAATAATACTACCATAAGAAGTGGATGGAAGTAAAACTCCTTGCATTTCTGGTGTCCATAAATAGGTGCCCTAAAAATCAAATTTGGCCAGCGTTATAGATATTGAGGCTGTTAATTGGTACTTAGAGGACCAGTCCAGTAAGTTACAACCATATGAAAAATGATATATTCGGAAAGATCATGAAAAATGGAGCATTTTTTGTTTTTACGG
>OZJO01027952.1:0-19085 GCA_900406225.1 Acrobeloides nanus | reverse complement strand
GTGATATGCTTCTTCAAAACTTTTAAACAATTTATTTGAAAAATAATCAGGGTGTCTCAATAAAAGGTGGATTTTTTGAGGTTTTTTTGTAGAAAAATTGCATTTTCTCAGGAAATGTTATCTTTTGGCTTAATTTTTTTAAACGTACCGTAAATACTGTAAAATACGCCCCCTCTCTAGGGGAGGAGGATAGAAAAATTAACGCCCCCTCTCTCCAGAGGGTTGAAAAATCAACCACCTCAGATATGCCCGAAATCGTTAAAAATGCACAACAAATCTAAAACTTGAGCAAATAACGTTTTTTATCATGTTTTTTTGGCACTATAACTTTTGTCACGAATCTCGCCACGCTAACTTTCGCATGTAACTTTCGCCACGTATTTTTCGCCACGATAACTTTCGCCACTTTCGTGTCAATAAACATATTTTAATTTCGAAAAAAAGTTATAGTGCCGTTTTTTCTCTTTTCTTAATGAGAATTTTTTTAGGAAATTTTTGGATTTTTGGTTTATTCATTGATTTTTTTATTGGTTGATGTTGGTGACTGGGGGAGGGAAAGGGGTTGAAAAATAAACGCCCCCTCTAGGGGAGGTTGAAAAATTAACGCCCCGGGGCGAATTTTACAGTATTTACGGTAATTGATTTTCTATGTTTTTTTAAGGAATTAAGTCAAAAGGTATCAATTTACCCGAAAAAATGCACTTTTTCTGCAAACATAAAATTTAAAAAAATCCACTTTTTATTGAGCCACTCTGTGAAATGCATTCAAGATAGTATCGGAGGCCGAGCGCTAACTCTCGGAGGAGAGGTGAGTGTGAAATTCTCCCCTCTGAGAGAATTACACGCTCACTTCTCCTTGCGAGCGCCTTCCACACTCACCTCTTCTTCTCTCTCCGAGCGCATTCGAAAAAGAGAACTTTTTGAAAAAGTAATATGTATTACTTTTTTGAATCCGATCAGGGCCGCAAATGGCACTCCCTTTAAAGGGGGATGCACGCCCAATACGCTTCTCGAAAAAATTTTTTCTCTAAATTGGCTGATTTTTGGTACTTGGGGGTTTTCAGGCATGAGAAAACGTTTGGCGCAAGTCCCGAATTCCTAAAAAATTTTTGTGACCCCCTATCGGGGGCGGGTACTTCATGTTAAAAAATCAATTTTTTCAAATTTTTTATTTTGGCTCCAAATTGACTGATTTTTGGTACTCAGGGATTTTCGGGCTCGATTGAAGTAAGTCCCGAGGTCCAAAGAATTTTCATGACCCCCTACGAGAAAATTGATTTTTTTAACATGGGGTACCCCGATAGGGGATCATGAAAATTTTTTCGAATTTTTTGGTCCCCCAAGGGGTAAAAAGTGAAAAATAAAGTTTGTCTCAGATTTCGATGATTTTGGTGTCATTGTCTTTTTTCATCGTCTCCTACAACTTTTGCTTTAGCACTCGGGACTTAAATCAAACGTTTCCGAGATCATCTGAACAGGCGGACAAACATTACACGTTTAATGTAGTAGGATATACAAAAATTTACACTTGATATGAATTTTTTTAGGACTGGTTGACCAAGTGAACACAAATGTTGATTTTAATGAAGAAAATTCCATTTTTGAGAAGAAATCAGTGCAATGCCAAGGCCGAACCGATCGAGATTAGCCAAGACATAACCAATCGAGATCATCTCGTCTTTAGAGTCGCATTAATCTTTTAAAAAACAAAATCTTCATCAGAAAATCAATGTTTGTGTCCACTTGATCGCTCAGCCATAAAATTTTGGGTATGCGACAGATGAGGACGCGACACTTGAGGACGCGGTTTTTGAGGACGCAACATTTGAGGACGGGCATTCGAAGACGGGCATTTGAGGATTTATTTGGAAGTTTTAAAATAAATTTTAATGCCCCTAAAATATTATTTCATAGAATTTTATCTAAAACATCTTTTATCACTTGGCCTCAGCTACTCTTGGTGTAGCGAAGGTGTAGCCAAGCAGGTCTCACTAGGGAATAGGATTAGCTTGGAGGAATTCATTGAATGGATATTGCTTGAGTTAGGATCTTTCTTTAGATAGCCTATTGTATTTTATGTCTGTATTCCCCCTCTCTTATCTACCCCTCGATAAATATGTTATTATGACTAAAGAGTATTGCAATATTATTTTAAATGATTCTGAGGTACTTGCCGGTAAGAGATACTTTTTAAGCATACGTTTTTAAGCATACAAATATGCAATATTGGGAACCTTTGTCTTCCCTGGTAGGTCTGAATAGACTACCCTAAATTAATCATGGGAAAGGGGTTTTTCAACTCTTACAAAACTATTATTAAAAAAACGGATTTTGTTGAATTTTTCAGTCATATAGGAAGACTTCGATTTTGTTGTTGTTTTTAACCGCATAAAGCAGCAACATTGTCATGTTGCGATTGTCGCCGCCACGGGCCAATGTGTTAGTTCTTTTGTCTGGACCTGGATCTTGTTTCAAAATTTTTACTTAAAATTCCAAATAAATCCTCAAATATCGCGTTCTAAAATGTCAGTTCTCAAAAACCCGTCATCAAATGCCCGTCCTCAAAAACCGCGTCCTCAAGTGCCACGTCTTCAAGTGCGCGTTCTCATCTGTCGCATTCTCGAATTTTTCAAACATTTTAGATCGGCAAGTGATCACCATGATAGTTGTTGAGGTGATGAAAATCATACAAGAATAACAAGAAAATGAAAGCAAACGAAATCTAAAAAAATAAATAAATAAGTTCAAGCCAAAACACCACTCACAGTTGAAATAATGAACCAGGCATCCCACCGTCCATATTCAATAATAAGCCAAACCATCAAAATTGAAGCTATCAAAAAGAGAATCGTACCAAAAACGGCATAGATTTTTTCCTATTTTTGTAATAAATGGAAAACAGCATAAAACATACGAATCTAATGATAACAATATTGCAGATGTTGAGAAAGAGAATGATCACATTGATGATCAAAAAAATAAAGTTAACTCCAGTTGCATAACTTTCTCTACCTTCACCAAAACAACCAGCTCCCGAGTACCTAAAACATTTAAAGGACCAGTCCAGTAGAAAAAAAGTTGCCATTTTTTGTTGATATTCGGAAAGTTGATGAAAATGGAGCATTTGTTGTTTTTATGGCATGTTCTGAATCGTTGTAGTTTTCGAGATAATTGCGTTTGAATTTGTTACAAGCTCTTCGCTGTAATGCATAAACTTTTTTGAATTTTTTTGCGGAAAAATCATTTCTTAAATTTTTATGCAAAAATTCAAAAAAGTTTGTGCATTACAACGAAAACATGTACACAAATTCAAAATTTCAAACGCAATTATCTCGAAAACTACACTGATTCAGAACATGTCGTAAAAACAAAAAATGTTCCATTTTTTATGAACTTTCCGACTATCAACCAAAAATTGGCAACTTTTTTCCCACTAGACTGGTCCCTTTAAGTAGGAAATATTTCTTATTCTTACCAGCGTGTGCATAAGCAAGATGAAATGATAATTCCTAAAACGATCTGTACCAAACGAATCGTTCCTCTATTGGTTCCCAAATAGCCTCCATTGAATCGGATTTCACCCATTTCTGGTAGAAACTAATGTGAATTTAAAAAATCTAGAGTAGGCTAATTTATAGAGTAATAAAAAAAAGAGATTTTGCGGATTTTTTCATATATTTTTGAACCCTAAATTTTTTTCTAAAAATGACTCCTCTAAGGTAATTTTATGGGGAAAAACGATTGTGTATAGAGTGATCCCGATAAATATACTTGAAATAAAATTCGATATTTCGGCATAGGAAAAAGATTTTCATATGTGGTTTTTTGCAAGTTGACCAACTTTGATAAATAAAATTTCTCAATCGGTCTCTACTTATATGCAAAAAAGTCATATTCACAATTTGTTAGCATTGAAGTTTTGTATTTTCCTCTAAATTTTCCGAAATTTTGTATTTTCCGCAAAAATGCAAAGTCAAAAAGTGCAAAGTGTGCACTTTGCAGTTTTTTAGTGCATTTTTGGCGCATTTTGCACTTTTACTTTGCATTTTCACTTTGCACTTTTGATTTTGCACTTTTACTTTTGTGCAACACCCCCAGATGCTTTTTTACAAACGTTACAAAAAAATTTTGATGACGTTACAATACATTGCAAATTTTTTGGTGACTTCCTATCTGACGTTACATGCCTAGCTGAAAAGCTTTGCTGACTTTACATTTGTAAAGTAAATGTGTTACAATCTGACAACCCTACTTATACTCAAAATTTCTAAAGTACTTATAAATTTCGTATTTTCCGCGAAATAATTGAAGTATAAACTTGCAAACAACTGGTCAGAAAACTAAAAAATGTCCTATAGCATAGACAGGTATCGATTGCAGACGATTTATATCATAAACAATAGTCGTTTAAAAAAATTCGTGTAAGTAAGCAAGTTTTAAACAGCTGTTTGAATTTGTTTAAGTTTACAATTTGAAAAAAACATCAAATATTGAATGTAAAAAATTTAAAACCAAAATTGAGAATAACTGCCTATAAAGAGTTGAATTTTTCAGTTATAAATAATAGAAGACTGGTAGATTTAAGAAATATAACAACTCCATCTCAAGTCAACATTAGACCCATTTTCAACAATCTTTTATCTACGCAATAACTCTTGATCATTAATGTTTTCCTATATATCCCAGCTACTGATAAAAAATTATCTAATGCCCTATATAAACAACATCGCCAACCTAAGAAACGAATGATCAAGCAATTTTTGAATGTACAACACAAATTTATTGACTATGCAACTTCGAAAATAGGGCAAAAATGTTATAGTAGACACAAAAACAAAATCTAAACAAGACGCTATCATAAACAATTTAACAGTTCTTTAAAAAAATAGAAAATAAAGAGGAAGAAAATAAATATTGAGTGGTTGTTCTCTGATTCTAGCGATTTTCGTTTCAATGCATCCATCTCTTTCTTGAATCCACATCGTTTTTTGGTGGCAAAAAAGTGAGGTAGCTCGAAATTTTAAAAACAAGTAAAGCCATTAGACTCGTCTCAACGAGAGAAGTAAGACTAGTACTATATTATACCAAGGCGCAACAGAATTCATGGACGATTGGTAAGTATTCAGGATTACACTTTATAGGTCGAGGGTTCGAATCCCGCTCCGAAATTAAAGTTGTCCAAATTCCATGAAAATTTTTGCATATCTCTATTTTAGCCTCTATAACACTTTGCAACCATCTTTGGATCAGTATATACTTGCTGTGCTGTATAGCTATAGTGAATTAAGTATTATAAAACCTAACCTTATTATACAGCCCAGAAGTATATACTGAACCAAAAATGATTGCAAAGTGTTTTAGAGGCCAAAAGAGATATGCAAAAATTTTCATGAAATTTGGACAACTTTAATTTCGGGCCAGGATTCGAACCCTCGACCTATGAAGTGCAATCTTGGAACGCTTAATATTCTTGGAACGCTTAATACTCGGTCATGAGATTCTGACGCGTATGTGCACAATATGGTACTAGTTTTACTTCTCTCGTTGAGACGAGTCTTATGGCTCATTTTTAAAATTTTGAGCTACCTCAATTTATTGCCAAAAAACCGCCATGAATCGTGGTCATGGAAGCATTTTGTAACAGTTTGATAATGCGAGCAATCTCCTCAAAGGAAAACATATAGAAAGCCGGGTTCCAGGCAAAATTCGAATTCACTTTTGCTTCAATATGTATACTTCTCCTTTGTTTCAGTATCAGAGAAGCCGAGACTCGGCAAAACGCATCGATTTTTCCCAAAGAAAAACCTCCGAAATAGTCATTATCGCAGCGGCACCACTTTTGACGCAGTGGACATTTGGCCCATGCTTTATTATGCGATTTTTGAATGTGAGCCAAATGTCCATGGGCAGAAAAGGGGTGTCACCATTATAGCACAGATTTGACGCAATGCTGAAAAGCACCTTATTTATTGAACAACCTAATATTGAAGAAGAAAAATAAATACGAGACGGATAAATAAATAGTTTTAACTCAAAATATTTTTGTAATGTTATTTGTTTACGAGTTTTGAGTAATAAATTGTTAATCATACATCTCGATGAAAATTTGTGCCCATCCTGTACAAAATTTCGAAATCGAGTTAATCTCTATAAAAAATGATACCGACGTTTGATTCGTTGAGCGCCTGATTCAAACAATCTCGATCGCAATTCTTCACGTGCTTGTAAAATAAACAAAAAGTGATGACTTGGCAATTACGTCTACTACAGGGCAAACATAAAATCTGTTTTGAACTTAAAATTTTATACATTTTGATTGAATTTTGTGTACACCTGTCAATAGTTTTCCTGTGTCTGGGAAGTTCAAAATTTATGGGTAAATATTTGATTTTGTAGGGAGCAGGTCAGGTGTATAAAGAAGAAGTGGTTTGCAAGATAATCGAATATTTTCTTGCTCGCGCAGTAACTCTGATGGCAGATCTTTGATTTTTTAAATTAACAAAATTTTTGTTTGATATGTTAGGGGGAAATTTTCTGTGATGGATTAAGACAATGTTTTTGACCGTCAGTTATAAAGGGCACTTTTGGTTCGAGGACAATCTTGTTTGCTAAAATCTTGTTGAAAATAGTGTTTTCTCAATATTTTTTATTCCCCCAGAGACTTATATGCAAAAATATATGCTAAATTTATCATCGTGCTAGAAAATTTATCCCTCATATTTATCATTGTTTACCATTATTTGTGCATTTTAGAAAGAAAAATGACACCTGAAATACCCCCAGATTTCTTTATTTTGTTAATTTCTTTATCAATCCTAACACAAGCCTCTCCGACGAGACACCCTAAAGAAAATAATACGAACAACTCTACTCAAAACGATAGCCAAGGGAAATTGGAATCTCGGGAACCAATACTTTTTTCTTCTTATGAAGTTTTGGCTCGTCCAAAAGCCTCTCCGACGAGACACCCTGAAGAAAATAATACAATAAATTCTACTCAATCTAGTCAAAATGCTAGTCGAGAAGAATTGGAATATAAGGACCCAATACTTCTTTCTTCTTATGAAGTGTTGGCTCGTCCAATAGATTGCCCTATGCTAACTCCAAGATGCCTACCTGTAAGAAAAAGACAAGCTCCAAGAATTCAAAGATCTATTCATATACCGCCAGTTCAAAAATCTATAGATTATAATAATTTGTGAAGATTTTATTTTTTGTATATAATTTATTTATTAAATGTTTAAATAAATTTCTTGGGTTGTCCAATAAGTATTTGCGGCACAAAAACTGCTCTAAGTTCATCATTTTTCATCTGTTGAAATTTTTCAGTACTAGATGTATGCTGAATACAATCCAATCAATCTTTTTGAGAATATGTCATGTTTTCGTGTCAATATACAGACTTTCAAAAAAGGGGTTTTTCAATAGTGCAAATTAATTTTAAAATGTTGATATAGAAGTCGATTTTTGACGAAATTTTCATCGTATTAGAGTTTTTCTAGTCGGGGAATCGATTGCGCATTTTCTAGGCACGAAAATGCTTACCTGATCCTGATTCAGAGAATACAATATTTTTGAGCTTGTTTTCGGGGTATGTCCATCATGGGGTATCTTCCATGGTTAAAATTAAAAAATTCTTTCAGATTCGTGTTCCCCATGTCGAAATCCTTCCCCCCCCCCTGACACCAAATTTCAGCCATTTTGGAGAACTTTTTGAAAATTCTAGTTTTTGACCCCCTTGGTCCTCCCCCTTCAAAAAACTCGAAACTAGAAAAAAACTCTCGATTATTCGACCACGAGGGGGTCGAATAATAATCGAGGGTTGACTGTACATGTTTTCGTTGTAATAATTTAATTTTGGCCACTACAAGTTACCCTACGAGAGATATACTTTAAAGGGATTTTAAAGAGGGGTATACATCTCATAGGGATAACTTGCAGTGGCTAAAATTAAAAAATTCTTTCGGATTCGAGTTCCCCATGTCGAAAAAACCCCAAGTACAAAAAATTAGCTGATTTGGAGAGCTTTTAAGAAAAGGCAAAAACTTATGGTCGCCGGTGGGGATTAAACCAGCTCCATACATATCAAATCCATTATATATGAAAAAATAATAACATGAAAATGATCTACGACCAAAAATAGGCATATGAAAAAAATCCCATTACACAATAATTGCTGATAATGAATAAGATAATAATAAAAATTAGACTTTTGTGTGTCTGCTCTCCTTTCTTTTAACATTCCTTCTCAAAAGCAGCATTAAGATGGCTTCAAATATATTAGCATCAAATATTTTTCCAAATACCGAGCTTCCATCGTTCGAAGACAGTTTTGAGGATGAAGATGTTAATAATCTAGTATTCCCAAATGATGATATGGTCTATATTTTCAAAATGGAAGATCTTTCTGAGTCAAGTGTTATAGGCTCTTCGATGCATGTGGTAAGAAGATACTTGCATATACCATCGGGTATGTATTTATTCATAAAACTTCTAGTTTGACAAATTTGTTACTCCATCTGGCTCCAGTCTTGTGACCAATTTTTTGCCAAAATTTTTCATTTTTTCATCCAAAATCACACCTAGAATTCCACCCACCCACCCCGCATTCACCACCTCACAACTTCGTGCCGAAGGTGCGAACTTGTTCCTAATGGTCCTCCATTACGTTATTTGCCCAAATTGTTCGAAATTTCCCCCACCCATCTACCTTGCCTCCTCCCCTCGCAAAACTAGATCCTGATTACGATTCGCTCAATAGATTTTCGCATAGAAAACCCCAAAAGGGTAGCTTCCATAACGATTCAAAGCCAATAAGAAAATCGAGGAATTGGTTTATCAACCCGAAAATTTAGGAAACTTTATGGCTGTCAAACAAATCCACATCCCACTCAGTCAGTATCTAGACGAAACGAAAGAAAAACGTCTACGAAAACTAAACCTAGAAATTCATACCCACCGCGAAATCTCCAACTCACCCTATATTGTTGACTTCTATGGCCTTTGCCTACACGACGGCTGTGCACTTTTATGCATGGAACTTATGGACGTGTCTTTACATGGATTATTGACTACCTGCCACAAGTCTGGAAAAAATATATCCGAAGATTTACTCGGATACACCGCGGTTTCCATCCTCGGAGCATTGAATGTGTGCAAATCGAAGGGGATTATCCACCGAGATATCAAACCGGAAAATATTCTGATAAAAAAATCTGGAGAAATCAAGTTAGCTGATTTTGGAGAATCCCGATTTGTGGGTGAATCGCAAAAAGTCACTACAATAGGCGCTGGAACTATTCGCTACTGGCCTCCGGAACGATGGTATACGGAGAGAACAAGATACGACATCCGATCGGATATCTGGAGCTTTGGGCTTACTCTAGCTGAGATGGCATATGGAAAATACCCGATAGTGCATGCAGATGGCTCGGATATTGATTTTCAAATAGTGGGTTTTATAACGTTGACAAATCGAATTCTTGAAGCTAAGGCGGATGAGATTATTAATAGATGTGTTAGGTCAAAATATTCGGAAGATGTGTGTGAATTTATCTGGCTTTGCTTACAGAAATTGGAGGATAGAGCAGATGTGGAAGAACTAAAAGAAATTGAACTTTATGAGAGATTTCAAGCTAGGAATATCAAACGGGTGGCAAAATTGATACTACAAGCATTAGTAAGTAGTGTGTTTAGGATCCAATTTCAGAATAATTTTTAGAGCCCACCAGAGAAATTGATGGGAACAACGTTTTTGGTTGTTCCATTTCTTTGGATTTTTGACCCATCCGGGGACCCGGGTTTTTGCAGAAAACGTAATTTTTCGATCATTTTTGCAATTACATGATCCCATACGCTCTATATAAAAATTGTAGCTCGCGTTCTCGGCGTTCCAGCGACACCAAGATCATCGAAATTGGATTTGACCATCAAGAGTTATGCTCAAAATACTAAAGCGTAAAAAACCTAGGGAATGCACAAAATGCCTAGAGACCGAAGTGGGCATTTTTTAAGGTTGTACACCACTTCAAATGCACCATTGTGTTTCTTTTGGTCTCAATTTTCATATTCCGAGTTCAGCTTTTCTATTTTTTCATTTTTACCCAAAAAGTTGTGAGCGGTCTCAATTAAAGTTGTTCCTATACGCATTTTGGACATTTTAAGCCAAAAATTTCGTAGAAAATCAGAAAATTTTTCACTTGACGATCGATATTGAATTTACCACTTTTTTCGAAAATTTTTTTGTCAACTTTCACGTATCAGTTGTTTCGCTCTTATCAATGAGATTTTTTTGTTATTGCTGTTGTCTGAAATACAATCGATGAGAAGAAGAAAATTTTATTGCTGTTGAAAAACTAACATAACGGGTTGGGGTCGGTATGGATGGGTGGTGACCGCGAAGGCGCCCCGTGAAAAAGACTAAATATATATTAATAAGTCTCAAACCCCTATTCGTTTTTATGGCAACCTCTGAATAGTTGTAGTTGTCGAGATAATTGAGATTGAAATTTGATCTTTTTTAAATTTATTCGAAAAATTCAACAAAGTTTGTGTTTTACAACGAAAACATGAGTTTGAAAGCAAATTTTTCAGTTGCATTTTTCTCGACAAAGATAGCGATTCATCATATACCGTAAAGACAAAGGATGCTCAATTTTTCATTCTCTTTCCGAATATATAAATATTGCCTAAAAAAATTTTAGAACGAATATGATTTTACAAATGATCTAAATCTTTGTGAAAACAATGATGACTTTTCGGCTGAAAATAATTTGTACGAACCCGCAAAAAATACCATCCATCATTTCCCACCTCCAAGTTATGATAACCCAACAAATGCTTATGAAACACCTAGAGGAAATATTAATACTTATGATAAGCCACCAATTTCACCAACTACCAAAATAAAACCACAAAGAGCTTATTCTATCCCAGAATTACAGTTGCCAACAAAGCAATTTCGATCTCAATCATTATGGGCTAGAATTTTTGAATTTATCTCTGCAAAAAAGTGCTATCGTATTTCTGGGTTAATTATTTTATTAGTTATTATAGCAGTAATAATTGTAGTTGTTGTTTTAGTAACAAGAAAACCTAGTATGTTTTTAGTTTTTATAATGTATTGGCAGAATTAGGCAAGAGGGCAATGGAGAGTTAACTCTTGGAGACGTGTCGATTGCGTCAAAATTATTTGCATCAATTTTTGATTGTGTCAACAGACATTGGCGTCAATTTTTGATTGCATCATCCGACATTTGCGTCAATTTTTGATTGCATCAATTTCGATTGCGTCAACAGACATTTGTGTCATCCGACATTTGAGGTCAATTTTTGTTCTGTGTTAAATAATTTGACGCAAATGTCTGTTGACGCAATCAAAAATTGACGCAAATAATTTTGACGCAATCGACACGTCTCCAACTCTTTGGGTCAAAGAGGGATGTCAGAAAAAAGGGTCAACGGCTAAAAAAATCCTTGTCCCCTTTAAGTTCACAAAGTAGAGAAAAATTTTTGTGAAAAAATAATCAAATTTTTCAACAAAACAATTTTGCATTATAAATACTTGCATTATTTTCCCTTAAAAAATTATTGACTTTCATAATCATTCATTTTTAAGATACAAACCAAGATGGTAGTACTACAACAGTTAATAATAATTATAGTACAACACATCCGTATGTTTTCCACTACATAAAGGTTTATTATTATGTCCAAAAATTCATTTTTTGCGTGATTTTTAAAAAATTTTCAATTTTTCTAATTTTGACAAAAACCCTAGAGTTTTTTACGAGAATCGATTGCACGTATTCACGAACTTTAAAAATGCTTTCCTGACACTGTATCAGGGAAGAGGTTTGTGTATTAAAATAGAGAGCTAAATAGAGAATTCAGAGATCGGCACATGAAAATTTTTTATTCATTTTTTGGCTGTTTTGATGACCGTGATAAGGCCATTTTGGTTAAACTTAAAAATTAATTTTTGAAAAATCGCGCTAAAATACAGTTTTTTGACATATTGTAATTTTGAAATAATGCAAATTTGTTTAATTTAGTCCCAAAATTTCTTCGACACTAAGTTCATCGACTATATCAAGTTCAATCAATAACACCACAACATCAAATTATGTATCTACAACTCCTTCTACGTCAATTCAAAGTTATACCACTGTGCCTATTACACCAACAACACAAGCAATGTATAAAAGTTTCCGGTCCTAACTACTTGTGGAACTATTTGTTTAGTACCAGCCTTGTAGCCAGAATCCAATTTGGGATGGGGGGGGGAGCACCAATGTGAAAAACCTCAGTTTTCTTAAGAAATTTTGCTTTAGAATTTTCATTTTTTTAAGAAATTTCAGATTCGAGGGATGTTCTCCGGTGCTTCTTGCCTACGGATCTGAGTTATCCCCTAGTGATATCTCCATCTTATAGAGTCCCACATAGGCCAAAATCAAAAAATAATGATGGGCAAAATTGTTTCATGTGATTTTAAGGGAGATTCCTTTAACACTCGAACCTCCGAATCTGATTTTTGCCTCTTTCAAGGTAATGTTGTGTGAAAAACACGATGCGTAAAAAATTTTACGAAAAAAGTGTCCTACGGATGTCAAATATGCAAATTTTGGTATATTTGAGAATCATAACTCTGCGTAGAAAATGTTTTGTGACTTGGTTGACCACTCGTTGGAAAGCTGAGAATCTGCGAGCTACACAATGCTTTATTAACTGTAGACTTTTTTTGTTTAATTTTTTCCAAACACTCAAATATACCAAAATTTGCATATTTGACATCCGTAGAGCAGTACTTTTTTTGAAAAATTTTTTACTCATCATGTTTTTCGCACAAAACTACCTTGAAAGAGGCAAAAATCAGATTTGGCGGTTTGAGTGTTAGCAACTTTTTTGATTAGATAAAAACAAAATCCTTGGCGGGAAATGCCCTTTTCCCGCCAAGAGAAATTATTTTGATGTTTTAGCGACCACACTGCAACAAGACCTACTACACCAAAGACTATTTGTAAGTACACCAAGACTATTTGTATACATTTGTGGCGACCCTGACACCTCGCGGTCAAAATTTGAGTGTCAAGGAAAAAAGTTATGGCCATTTTATGCGAATTTTCGCGATTTTTTTATTGAAAAATCGAATTTGGACCCCCATAGTTGAGTTTTCCCGGGAAAGTGATGTTCTACAAAGTTGTTCCCCATAGAATTCCGCGTTGAAATGACTCCTTACCGATGAAATTTGATTGTGTAGAAACAAGTTATGCCCATTTTTATCATTTTATGCGAATATTAGGCGTTTTTTGACAAAAAATCGTCTTTTTGACCCCTAGATGATTTTTCCGGGAAAATGATGTTCTACAAAGTTGTTTCTCATAAAAGTTCGCGTTGAAATGACATCTCGCGTTCGAATTCCGACTGTCAAAAAAAAGTTATGACTATTTTTGTCATTTTATCGAATTTGTGTGTGGGCCTTTTCAAGCTCCATTTTCTATTTTTAGGGGACACCATTTTACTCGATCGATGGCTCAAATTGTAAGCAATAACTAGGAGTAAATAATAGGCGAAGAAACGTAGTGCATTCGAAAAACTCGTAGGAGTTAGATCGAAAATAGTGCATTTTTGGATTCCTCAAAAATGTGAAAAATTGCTCTATCTTCACAACTTTGGGGTTTAGAATAGAGGTTGTATAGAGAAAAAATAAAGTAGACTTTATCAGCTTTCGAACAACACTAAAACCATTTCAGATGGATTTAACTGGCCTGAGATATGATCATTTGAAGTTGATGGTACATTTTAGGGGCCACTCGCCCGGATCTCGAAAAGGAAAAATCGGATTCAAAAATGGACTTCAGATTAGTGTTCAGTGACCCCGAAAACCTAGGGTATACCACAGTTTCAAAAATTGATTTGAATTTTTTGTACTATGGCAACCCCAGGTTCGAGATTTTCGACTTGATAATACGATCAATCTCCTCATAGGAAAACACATAGAAAGATGTGTTTCAGGCAAAATTCGAATTTTAGTTCACTTTTGCTTCAATATGCACACTTCTTCTTTGTTTCAGTATCAGGGACGCCTTTTCGAGGCTCGGCAAAGAGCATTGATTTTCTCCAAAGGATAAAGAGTTTTTAGTTTCTTATGACTGTTCTGATAGAGCCAAAGTGCCAACATCTGGCGTTTACCCAATTCAGCCGAATCCATTGGATCCAAACAATATTGTAAATGTATACTGTGATGTTGGTGATAATAATGCCTATACAGTTGTACAAAGGTAATCCAACGTCAAGAAAAACATTGTATATATGATATTTTAGTCGCGGTGGATCTAGTGCCGATGAGTTCCCAACCAAAAATACATTGGCTGATTATACAACTCCATTTGGAACGCCAGGAGTGGATACAAACTTTTGGCTTGGGTTGGATAATTTCAACTATCTGACTAGCAACACAGGCTATAACTATAGCTTACAGATAGATCTTTGTTGTGGGGCTAATCTTGTGGCAAGTCTACATTACGATAATTTCAAAGTGCAAATAAAACTTTATGACAGTCAATGAAAAGGCTTTATTTAGGTTTCTGGATCAAGTGATGGATATATACTAAATGCAACTGCCGAAGCAAGTCAATCAGGTATTGATTCGCCGGGACCTGCCGGTGCTATGACTGATATTGGTAGTAAATTTTCGACTTATGCCGACTATCAAGGTGTGTACTCAAAACAGATTTGCAGTGTCTACAAATATGCCAGAGCTGATAACGATACTAATGCTATTGGGTATAAAAATCTGGGCACAAAATTAGCTCATATTTTATTTTAGAGGCTGGTGGGTTGGCAGTTGCACGAACAATTTGAATGGTTATTTTTATGGTGTCGATGACCCGATATTTTATGATGGATATATACTTAATAATAATTGCCAAATAAATACGTAAAAAGTTTCAAAAAATCATATGACATTTTTTAGTAATTTGATAAATACTTTATTCTGGCATGGAACAGGGATAGAAATGAGAACACTAGGCTCGGATTTATCTCCTGATGCACATTCTTATACCAGAGTTAGAATGGCATTGTATCGAACAGAATATGGAGTACCGACGAACACAACAAACTTCTGTACCGTAATAATAATCAGAGATTACACAGTAATTCGAAATTTAGGAACCTCCTACAAATTCGACACCAGTAGCTCAAGAAACTACCACAGCAGGTCAGTCTCAAGAAACCATTAGGATGTTAATATAAAGGTGCCACTATATCGAGAGTCCCGAACAATTAATTTCTAAGAATCTAGTTTTTCAACATTATTCGAAAAATGGTCATAACTTTAAAACAGAATTTTTTCAGAATTTCTCGTCAACGCGAAAAATGTTCCTCATGAAAAGTTAGGGGATAGGTGGGGGTTCTAGGGGGAGGAATGGAGGCCTGAAACGTTAACCTGTTAAAGTTATAGCGAATAATACTGGAAAATCGCTATAACTCTAGCACCCACTTTTTCGGATCCTGACCGCTAGTAACCGTCAGTAACCGTTTGTAACCGTTAGTAACCGTTTTTCGGTTACAAACGGTTACCAAAACAGTTAACCGAACCGTTTGTAACCGTTCAACTTTTTAATTCGGTTAACCGAACCGTTAGTAACCGTTACTAAACGGTTATTTGATATTTTTTGTTTGTCTGATTCTGATATCCATGCTACAATTAAAGAAAAAATAAATTGACTTAAATCTTAAATTTGTAACCGTAACCGTTTGTAATTGTAACCGAACCGTGTTTCGGTTAACCAACCAATACTGATAAAAACGAAATCAAACCCAAACCGTTCAAGATCAATTTTGCGCCACTTGCTCCTGCACCACAGGTGTTGGCTTTTTTTTCTTTGGCGGGAAACGCTCCTTTCCCGCCAAGAGAAATTATTTTGATGTTTTAGCTACCACCACTACTCCAAACGTATGTGCATTAACTAACTGCAATGGGGATTTTTGTGGTAATTCATATAAAGGTACTTGTACGTCTGGAGCAGTTCCATGGTGCCAATGTATAGGCAATTTAAACCCCGAAAAAAATTGTCAACAAGGTATAAGTTTTAAACTAAATTATTTTATAGGGCACGGCGTACCAACATTCTGAAAGATGTAGGCAGGGATCAAAATTTTAAAAAAGTTCGCCAAGCGCTTCAAAACAAGTATTGGTTTGTAACATAATTGTTGCCGCCCGAAAAATATATCGACAAGCGGCATCAGACAGATATCAACATCTTAAAATTAAGTTGTAACATTGAAAAACACCAATTTAAAAAAAATCTGGATATTGACACAAAAACATAAGTTTCGCTCAAAAAACCGATTGGGTAGTATTCAGCATACACTCTTATCCATTATTGAAAAAATTTCATCGAAAACGAGTGAAAAATGCCGATTTTCGATATATTTTTTGAGCAACAACAACTTATGTTACAACCTAATACCATATCATGGGGGTTTGACCTAGTGGCTAACGTGTTCGGCCTTCATTCATAAGGCGCGGTTTCGAAATTCTTTTTTTAAATATTTTATTGGCAAAATTCATGAAAATTTGTGCATATCCACATTTTTATGTGGGGAACACGATGGCTCAATTATTTTTCCATGAAGACTTTTAGAAAAATTGGAAAAAAGGATTTGGATTTTTTTGAAATTTTTCGATTTTTTCAATTGTTCAAAAGTTATCATGGAAAAATAATAGCACAATCGTGTTCTCCCACATAAAAATGTAGATATGCAAAAAATTTTATGATATTTGACAACAAAATAAAAAATAACTTTAGGCGCGGGATCGAACCTATATCCTATGAGTTAATGCCGAGCGCTTTAGACACTCAGCCATGAGTAAAACCCACAAAATCCCAATATATGGTCAAGATTTAAAGCGCTCGGCGAGCTGAGAAGATTGGCGACATTTTTTTAAATTTTGACTCTTGCTTATACTTTTACAGAATTTTGGTACTTCATGAGGAGGTGGTTCACGAAATTTGCACTTTTTGTGATTTTTACAAGTATTGGGGTTCGAAATTTTTTTCTAAAAATGACCCATATAATGGTAATTTTATGCGGCGAATCGATTGCACGTGTTTCCGAAGCGTGAAAACGCTTCCTTGACCCTTATTCAGGGAAAAATTCGACAAATGACTATCTTCTCTTCAAAAATCCTATTTTTCCTTGAATCAGGGAATCATTTTCACGCTTCGGGAATGCGCTCTATCGATTCATTCATATATGGGTCATTTAGAAAAAAATTCGTTATTTATTTATGAATGGTATCACAAGTATACCTGATTATGATTAGGTAAGTCAAAAATAACAAAGCAGAAAATAAAACCTAACAATTAATAATAAATATTTCCTAATATCAAATTCTTTCTTTCACTCTTCTTGTCATTCCTTTATCTGACAGCAGCTTGTATAGATTTCCATGTGACATTGCAGTTTAAAAAGATCTCTTGGTGCTGTGTCTTAGACTTTTAGAGGATCTTTGGAGGATGGCGTCATCAGGTAGATTTCGACGGTCGTAGACAAGTGGCTAATAATCGTGGCTCTCTTTTCTATAGTAAGTTGACAATTGGCTTACATCCAAGTTTCTCTAGTAAAAAAGTATAGGAGGAGCTAAAATCGTTGGAGGTTAGTTTTGCAGTAAACTTGTGGACGCGCTCGATGAAGTTCTGCAGCACAGCTTGGGAAGGATACCATGCTTCGATAGCGTAGGTCAGGATGGGTTCGATGGTAGAACGGTACAACTTGCCAAAGGTGCCTTTAGGTACAATCGTGTACCAAAACTTGTAAAAATCACAAAAAGTGCAATTTTTTAATCACCCTGTAAATTGACCAATTTTAGCCGGTTGTGGTTCGGGAATAACTTTGATGAAACTACAAGATGTTAGCGCTCCATTTTGGTCACCTAATTATAATAGCTGTTTATCAGGTAGTAATATGGCTAAGAAACCAAGTTATGCTAGCAATATTGATTGCACTTGGAAGTTGGATTTAACTGATCAAAATCTCAAAATCAATATTAATCCAACTAATTTAAGTGCAGCTCCATATTTTCCAGAAGGAAAATTTAGTATAACAACTCCACTAAGAACTCAGCCTTACATGTAAGATCTTTGTACTTTCAAAGGAAATGTTAAAAACTAACTATTGACTACAGGGTGAATCAGAAAAAAACCGCCCCCTCCGAAAATGTTCATTTTTATTATTTTATTCAAAACATAAATAACGATTTCCTAGCTAAAAATGAAGGAATTAAGACCGGATAGTTCGAATGCATGAACGAGGAATATCGAAACATGAAATTTCTCGACTTCTTGATATTCCACGGATAACTGTTAGGGATGAAATTAAACGATACGAAGAAACTAGGAGCAATAAAGACAGACAAGGAAAAAGCCAAAAAAAGACAGTGGGAAATTCAAGAAATCGGCAAAGGCCAAAGGAATGTTTAAGCGAACTCAACGACCAAGCGAACTCTTCCAGAAAGTTGGTCAAGAAACTGGGAGTTTCCCAAATGTTTGCCCTGCGAATTCTTCATGAAGATCTTGATCTGAAACTATTCAAGTTCAAGACAGCGCCAAAAATTGACACCCGAAGCGAAGAAGGAGCGCTTGGACTGCGCGCTAGCACTTTTGCGTCGCTTTGCCCTAGGAAAACATCGACTGATCATTAACCCGTTTGTGCGCACCGGTACCAAATTGGTACCAAAAACTTAAATTTTTTCGAAAAAAACTTTTTCCTAAAAATTTCTCAAAACATCTTTTTTAGACTAATTCGTATGCGAGGAATCGATTGCGCGTATTCCCGAAGCGTGAAAAAGCTTCCTTGATCCTGATTCAGGGAAATAGATGTGTGTATTGAAGCGAAAATCGAAAAATTTTGAAATTTCTCCCTCAAAATCATATTTCTGGGGGTAATTTCATGCGGAGAATCGATTGTGCATTCACAAACCTTGAAAAAGCTTCCATGACCCTGATTCAGGGAAGGAATCGGTGTATTGAAGTGAAAATCAAACATTTTCGGATTTTTATGAGAAAACCGTCGATTCT
>OZJO01027950.1:0-14489 GCA_900406225.1 Acrobeloides nanus | reverse complement strand
AAAAAAATCACGTGGATGGCCCCCCATGTAGACGAGCTCCAAAAATTGCTTTTTTGTGCTTTTTTTCTAGAGCCATTGCTTTATTTTTATTTTTCTTAAAGAGTTTGATGCATTTTTTAAAAATTTCAGGAGGGTGTGAGGGGGTTGTTGGGGGGGGGGACGTAGAATGTGGGTATGAAGGCCGACAAACTGAGAAAATAGTCGAAAAGTAGGCTGCTTGGATCATTATATTTATTTTTGGAAACAAGAATATTTTTAAATTTGCCAATCTTTTTTTTTTGGTCGTCAACTTTTCGACCCCATCGGGAGGTGGACCAAATGAGGGTTGTGGGTTTTTTTTGAAAATTCTACCTGGGGTGCTGCCCATGTATCTTCCCACTAATAGAACAATATACTCTAAACCCTCTCCCTAATATAATGTTTATCCTAATAATGCTCCCCCATATGGTGTGATTGAGTTTTTTGTTGTGTTGAAAATAGAGCGACCGATCGCTCTATTAGAAGAAATATTTTTTTGTTGAACAAAACAAAATAGAGCGATCGATCGCTCTATTTTTCAACACAACAAAAAACTCAAACACACCATATGGGGAGCACTATTAGGATAAACATGATGTTGAACAAAACATCAATGCCATAAATCAATTACTTCATGAAAATGATAATATAGGACAACAAGAAAATCAAACAATAAGAAAGAAAGTATATAACCCAAAAAACAGTGCAATGAGTGCGAAAAATTCCCTGTGAGTCACAGTTATATACGGAAAAATCGCCTTATTTATCGTTGTGTAAGCCCGCAAAAATATCAACATCGTCATTACAAGTGCACGAAAAAAGCGCTTTTAAATTTTCAAGTGATCAAGAACCATCAAAGCAAAGAGGTACCAATTTTCCTATATTTTTAACTCTGTTCACTCAAATTCGACACAATTTATGCTCTTTAAGCACATACACTGATTTCCCATACATCAATCCATATCACTCATCACATAAAATATTTGAGTACTCCTTAATACATATATGAAAAAAGCGTAGTCGTCGGAGGGTTAAACTTTATTGAATGTTATAAATTTAGCAACATATGGGAGCCCAGAAGTTCGCGAAAAATGTTGGTTCTCATGAAACTGTATTCACAGGAGGTGTAATTACTGCAAGAAGCAAGGCCATATTACTAGAATTTGCCTAAAGAAAACTGCCAGAATTGTGCCACTTACGTCAAGCGAAGAAGAACTTCGTGCAGAGACAAGCCAGAACAAAAATGAAGAACTTCTTGCCATCCAGAAGTTCGATGTCAGTCACCGACTGAATTCCAAGGAAAAGAAGAGTTCAAATACATAGTTCGGCGCCGGATTGTTTGGGACGGACTTCTGGGGACAGATTTTTGGGGATCTGACATTTGGAAAAGGGCTTTTGGGGATGTGACATGTGGGGACGGACTTTGGAGGGCGAATTTTTGGGGATTTGACATTTGGGGACGAAATTTAGGTATACAGAAAGCCTTAAATGTTTCATATTTTTCATTCTCCCTCAATTATTTCGCCTTCATCATAAGTTTCTTCTCCACCTTGGCTAATACCACCATTGGTGCCAATGAAATCTTCCTTTTCGACAATGTGCTTGAACTTTTTTTGGAAGGGCATGCTCCGGTGCCCCCTCTCTGACTACATCCTTGATGTCCACCACCAATGAACCTGTATCACTGCACACCCAAAAAATTAGCACCTATTCTCGTGAAAATTATATTCAATTTTTTCTAGTCTGGTCGAATTGATCGTCTTGAACATCGGGTTAGACGCTGGCGTAATTAATGACCGTATTTTTGTGTTCAAGCACATTGTCGAAAGGAGCTGTCGATATGATACGATTCGACACAGAGGGATGACAAATTCAATCCATCAGTAGAAATTTTGTTGGATCACCGAATTAGTCAGTGATCCGACACTGTCGGATCGAATTAGTATGTGCCCTTACTCCAATGCTAAGAAAGATGCTGACTCAATGCAGAAGGAAGAAGCTGACTCAAAAACCAATTTCAAGAAGCAAGAATCCAGTGAAAGAAGGGGAGGTGTTGTGGAGTTGGTGAATTCAAACCACAAGAATTTGAATTGAGTTGTGCAACAGTCGAAAATCCTGAATTCTGCAAATCGTTAAGAAATAAATAGTTTTGTTGCAACTTTATTTCGTGCTTAATTATTCTTATGACTGCGTATAAGCGCTCAAATTAGAAAAATAATCAAGTGCAAGTAATGGAAATTAATAATACACCTGTTCTCGTGTTTTTGTACAGGGTGTTTCAGTGAATCTCTAAGATTTAAAATGCGATATCTTTCGATAGAAAAATTTAATCATGCAGTTTTTAATCAAATTACTCAGACAATATGTGGTTTTAGATATATTCAAAAAAAGAATTACTTTTGTTATCATTGAAAAATGCTTGAAAACTTGAAAAACTTTATTAATTCATGAAAAAATGTAATATTTGGTAAAATTTTGATGATTTTAGAGCCGAAATTATTTTGCGAAAAAAGCGTTAAAACAAACAAGATAATAATTCGAAAAAGGGGTAAGACCCAAAAATGAAAGTTTTTAATAAAAAAATTGATTTTTAAAAAATTTGTTTATGTCTAAAGAACACAATTTTTTAAGGGTTATTACTTTTTCGTGCGATTTTCTCGTTTTCCTATCGATTTTCATCAAAAGTAACCTTAAAGAAAATTGTAGAATAAATGAAGCTCTATAACTTTGGTAAAAGAGATTTTGAACGAATCTTTCTAGAAATCGATCAAATTCATTATCAAAATAATTATCTTTACAAATTTTTGTGACACCCAAAGCTCGGCTTTCTCGAAAAGTTTGTTTTAACATAAAGTCGGGTATGAGGAACATTTGAGACCGGTTTCGAAAAATCTGAGGAGGGCAAGTTGATAGTGTTACTTGTTAGCTATCACTGACACACCCTGTACTATTGAAGTCATGCCACTTGTTTTGAAGCTCTCGGCAAGCTGAGTAGATTGGCGACTTTTTTAAAATTTTAACCCTTACCTGCACCTTTTAAGCATTTTGGGGCGCCAAAATATGTGAATAAGGTTTTTAGAATTTTGCAACTTTAATATCATGGTTTCTAACAGTCCTATCATATTTACTTTTCAATACAATATGCTTTGCAGATAAAGAAATCTGCATTACCAGTACAATTTATGCGATAAATTATTCCTTTACTAATACAATGTTCAAAAGAACTTTAGCTTTGTTTTTAGATGAGTATGTTTTAGAAGCTTTTAGAGCAAAGTTTAAAAATTATGAAAAAAATATTTAGAACTGCAACAGTATTCATCCAATATAGATTGGCAAAAATAATTATATTACCAAGTTCAAATATAAGTTTGTTAACAACTACTAAAACTAATGTTTCACAACAACTTTTTTTTTAATAAAAAACCGAATGTTATAGAATAATTATATTTAATTACAAATTTTATGAATAAATATCAAAATTTATATTTAACCCATTTTTCCGCAACTGATATTTCACTTATTTGATCTCACATCAGGAATTTTTGGAACTATTGCTATCCCATTTAGTCTATTTAAAATTTTTTTGTATTCGGAGGTTTTCGGCATAGTTTACCAATGGGGGGGGGGAATACACCGCTCCCTCAGGATGGATGGATGAATGGCCTTTCAGGGGGAGGGGGTACATGATAAAAAAATTAATGCATTCAAAGAAAAATTGTATGTTGTTAACTTATATCTGTGGATAGGCTTGTCGACACTCAAAATGACGCCGGAAAAAGCAAAAGAGTGCAAATTTTAACAAATAATTATTTCAATAAGGACAAAATACAATAAATATGCAACGTTTAAGACAAAATACAACAAAAATGCAACTACGGAGCTAGCGAGATGAAAAATTGATGAAGCGCAGCTTCTTCAACGCATCTTGAGCGCGCTCGTAGCAGCGCTGAACGTGGAGGCGCTATAAATATAATGAACATAAAATTAAAGAAGCAAAATTTTCAAAAATTTATATGATGAATGAATTGGAGGAGGGGGTACTGATAAAAAAGAGATTTTTTAATGCGGATTTTTGTAAAATGCTTAGAGACCGTGGGGTTTTCATGCCCATTCAAAAAAAATTTAAAAATTTGATTTTACGGCAAAAAGATTTGGTCGCCGGTGGGATTCGAATTTGCATGTTCATAGTAAAAAACCGTGAACACTACCACTCATCACGGTGACAAGCTGTTTGGGAAAAACTTTTTATGTTATATTCTATCAATTTAAACTACAATTATTATTTTTTGAACGCAAAAATTTGATTTTAAATTAAAAAATTTTTTTAATTGAATTTTTTATCTCGCTAATTCGCTGAAACACCCTGTATTTTCCGTTTAATCTTCGTTTTAGAAATACAATGATTAAAAAAAATTTGACCTTAAATTGATTTTTTTCCTCTTAAATTCTATGTCTTCGTCTCATTGTTCAATTTTTGTTCATTGGCTGCATGTAATAAATTTACAATTAGGTGAACACAGGCCTTGAACTTACTCAAAACAACCATCTTTTTTAATTATTCAACAATCGATTTTTTTGGAAAACTTATATTTAAGTATTTTTCTTGCATATTTCTTTTTTATGCATATTTTCTATGTTGAAATTAGTACAAATTTATCATCCGACATTAGCAAAATTTTATAAATATAGCCTGCTAATATCATTTACTCTTACAACAATATGCTTAATTCCGGCAATTTTCATTATTTTAACACAATCTAAAAAAGCAAAAATATTCAAATATCTTTTAATCAACCAATTATTATGGTCATATTGTTTCAGCTTTGTGTATGATTCTACTAGTTTTGTCCCATTGTTTCCAATTCCAGCCCTATATTCATTGAATATTTTTATGCCCATAGGTCCAGAAAATTTGCATATTGTTTTCCCTTTTTATTTATTTACTAGTATTGGGCATACACTATCATTTTTTATTATATGTTTATATCGAGTGACCTATGCATCGGCATTTAATCGATTTCAAGCATGGTTTGAAGATGCAAAGAAGTTGGTTTTTATTGCTATTGGATTTTTATTGTCTCTATCGGCTATTATTGTTGGTAAGATTGTAAAATTAAAAACGAACAGTCACAACAGAATGATAGACAAAACTGATAAAATTAACAAAGCGAATGACGTATCTAGGATTTTAACACAGGACGAATCAAAAACACAAATTTGTAAAGAAAAATATAGGTAGTAAAGACACGAAAGGCAAAAGAAATTTTTTGAAAAATTAAAAATTTAGATTTTTTATTTTGTTGTCTTTTTTGGTTTTTCAGTCGTATGAGGATTAAAAATGCGAATTTTTTATTCATTTTTCACAAAAAATACTGATTTTTTCAAAATCGCTGTACAATATCTCTCATCCCTGAAAAATTTTTTATAATGACCTTTTTTCAAAAAATCTCCACCCACCCCACACCCCCCACCCATACTTGGGGTCTGCGCACGCTATTGCAGGAGTGTGTCAATTAATAAAAACGTTCAATTGAGGGTAATAAATTTTATTTTAGGTCCTTACCTGATTGAAAAATATAACGCAATTCAACTCCATCAAGATTTGCTACTCGCATATCCTGAACTACAAGAACTTCAATCAAATAATTTATCCATTGTCGCAGCCCCTTTAATGAAGATCCCAAATCATACCCATTTCTTTAACTTGACATTATTTTCTTACAATATCTATATACCTCTTATCTATTTATCCATGTTATTCATTTATTTCATTGTATTACTTCAGGCATTTCAATGCAAAGATGTAATGTCATCGCAAACTTATAAAAATTATTGTATACTCGTTCGGGCTCAAACAGTTCAAATATTTTCTATTACAGTATTTTTGTTTATTCCTTATTTAGTTCAAATTTCTCTTCATATAACACAGGGAAAAAATGGAAGTGTGATCGCATTATTGATGCACTTTCCACCAAGTTATCACTTACTGGTTGAATTTTTAGCTTTATCTTATTTTGTTAAGCCATATAGAGAATATATAGGTAAAGTTTTTATAAAAAAGAAAAAGTCTAAATTATATGCACAAAATAGTAGGGAAAATAATACCACAGCATTTCATTTAGGTCCAATCAAGAGTAGTTGAAATTTTGTAATACAGTCAAGTCTCGATTTAGTGCCACTCCGGGGTGAAATTCGAAAACAATCGCCAAAAATCGAGACTAAATTAGCTTCGAGCGACCACATTTTGGATAACTAATTGATGATTGAAAATCTTTTATTTTCGCTGAGCTATGACCTTTTGAAGTTCATTTCATTTTTTGTTCGTCTTTATCCTATTTTGTAAAATTTGAAGTAATGAATGTTATAACCTATTTTTATGTAAAAATATACAATGATATAAAATAAAATGCCATAATAGAAAGTTCCTAGGCCGACGCGCCTCCGGCGCTATTTGATTGGCGTACTCCCTTCTCATTTCCTATCGCAAACTTGAGACTGCAGCGGTCTAATGAAATGCCTGCGAGTTCGGATTTCAACGTTGCGTTCCGAGTGATTGTCGGCGGTGCTAGGCCTCGCATTCCGAGTGCTTGTTGGCGGTGCTAGGCCATTGTTCCGAATTATTGTTACCGTGTTCAAAACTTCAGCGTAAAAAAATTAGTCGAGTTAGAGTTATTTTTAAATTCGATTTTTTAATTTTTTTTTCTAATTTTTTACTACATGTGTAAAATCGCATACCAACAATCGAATTCCATGCTTAGAATTGTTTAAACTCACAAAAAAGTCGATCCGACACGCGAGCTGTCGATATGATACGATCCGACACGGAGGGGTGACAAATTCAATCCATCAGTAGAAATTTTGTCGGATCACCGAATTAGTCACTCAATTTGTCAGTGACTTTTTGATCCGAAATTGTCGGATCGAATTAGTATGTGCCCTTACTCCAATGCTAAGAAAGATGCTGACTCAATGCAGAAGGAAGAAGCTAACTCAAAGACGAATTTCAAGAAGCAAGAATCCAGTGAAAGAAGGGAAGGGGTTGTAGGGTTGGTGAATTCAAACCACAAGAATTTGAATTACGTTGTGCAACAGCACAAAACTTCTGAATTCTGCAAATCGTTAAGAAATAAATCATAGTTTGGTTGCAACTTTATTTCGTGCTTTAATTATTCATTTGATTGCGTTTATCGAGTCAGAGAGAAAATTGAGGGGCTCTCTTTCGTTTATTCAATACGGTGTTACAATACAATGAGGTATAGGTACATATGGGCATTCGGAGCACGGCGGCTTCATTGGATCACCGCTTCTTCTCACTCCCCGAAATGAGCTATCCCAAACCTTTATAGCAACCGTACTGCAACCTCAACGCAGGTTGCAGCACGCTTGTCTCGAGCTTCTTTTTAGCTATCTCAACCTGTGGGATCTTTTCCCTGCCTGAGGTGATGCGGCATACCGCCCCTTTTGACTGTTTTCGTGTTTGTTCCGTGTTTGCGTGAGCTATCAAAATTTTGTCTATGGTTAGCATAACTGTTTATCATTTCCGAGGACTGACTTTGCTCATCGTGCGTCATCGGACCGATCGTTCGAGGAAATAATAAACAGACGCTACAAAACACAAAAATAGCTCAACTATGCAAAATAGGAAATATAGGAAGTTGCATGAACTACCTTATTATTAGAATCGCTAAAAGTAGAAAAATAATCATTTGCAAGTAATGGAAATTAATAATACACCTGTTCTAGTGTTTTTGTACAGGGTGTTTCAGTGAATCTCTAAGATTTAAAATGCGATATCTTAATAGAAAAATTTAATCATGCAGTTTTTAATCAAATTACTCAGAGAATATGTGGTTTTAGATGTATTCAAAAAAAGAATTACTTTTGTTATCATTGAAGAATGCTTGAAATCTTGAAAAACTTTATTAATTCATGAAAAAATGTAAACTTTGGTAAAATTTTGATGATTTTAGACCCGAAATTATTTTGCGAAAAAGCGTTAAAACACGCGAGATAATAATTTGAAAAGGGGGTAAGACCCAAAAATGAAAGTTTTTAATAAAAAAATTGATTTTTAAAAAATTTGTTTATATCTAAAAAACACATTTTCTTTGTAATGTGCACAAGTCCGAATGAAAAATCTTTTTTCTATCAAAACATTATTGAATTTTTTTAATCTTACAAATAACACTATCAACTTGCTCTGATTTTGATGAAATCGGTCTCAAAATGCTCCCATAGCCGACTTTATATTCAAAATGGCAGAAATTTCGGCCCATGAGAACATCTCGAAAATGATTTATATGACCATTATATAGTCTTTTTAGGGCCCAACTCCTGGAAGTCATGTTTCTTTAACTTAGATTTCAAAAATATTCTCTATAATAAATCATAGGTAAAAAATCGATTGCCGCCATTATTTTGAGCCAAAAGTTAAAGAAAAGGTACTTTCTTAATAAAAATCACTAAAAATCCACTATAAGAACCATATGTATCTCCATGAGGAATGACCATGGGCCGAAATTTCCGTTATTTTAAAACACCTTTTTTAAAAAAACAGAGCCTTATGTCAAAATACGTGGCACAAAATTTTTTAAGGGTTATTACTTTTCGTGCGATTTTCTCGTTTTTCTATCGATTTTCATCAAAAGTAACCTTTAAGAAAATTGTAGAAGAAATGGAGCTCTACAACTTTGGTAAAAGAAATTTTGAACGGATCTTTCTAGAAATCGATAAAATTCATTATCAAAATAAGTATCCTTATAACATTTTTGTGACACCCAAAGCTCGGCTTTCTCGAAAAGTTTGTTTTAACATAAAGTCGGATATGAGGAACATTTGAGGCCGGTTTCGAAAAATCTGAGGAGAGCAAGTTGATAGTGCTACTTTTTAGCTATCACTGACACACCCTGTACTATTAAAGTCATAAGGTAGTTACCATTTCTTAGAATTAACAAACTTGATTTTGTTATTAGTCGTAGCCTTGATTTTCTTATTAGTCGAGCATACTTCGGAAACGTCATAATGGTGAACAATTTTTCAAATTTGCCTATGGTTCATTTTGAAAGAGATGTGTTTAATCCATATCCCTATAATTTTTGGACTAATGAATCAGCTGATGTCGTTGATATAATAGCGATGTATCAAGATATTCTTCAAATGGCGTGGATTGAAGCATCTAGCTCGATCGCTGATGATTGTGGAAAATTTTGTAAGTTATTAGGAAATTTTTGCACGCACAAACACACAAGTATACAAAAAACATAAAATGGACATCCGATTAAGATTGGATAGCCTTTCATGTGAATTTTGTCTTTTTTTACAGTTAGCACATATTTTTAACTTTAATCAAAAATTCCCAGGTATCTAAAAAACCAATTTTTTAACCTTCTTTGATTTTTTAATGATTTTAACATTTACCTCCCCCACCCCGGTTCACTAGGATTTCGCCGAAATGGATTTCACCGAAATGTATTTTGATTAAAATAACCTTCATTTCGCCGAAATTTTTTCCGAATATATTTCATTTGTAAAGTTGATATAAAATATTAAAATTTACCGTAAATACTGTAAAATGCACCTCCTCTAGGGGGTGTTGAAAAATTAACGCCCTCTCTTCAGGGAGTGAAAAATCAATCACCCCCAGATATGCCCGAAACCGTTAAAAATGTACAATAAATCTAAAACTTGAGCGAATAGCGTTTTTTATCATGTTTTTTCTCTTTTCTTTTCTTAAAGCGGACGCCCTGTACTCGAAAAATTTTTTCCTACAAATTGGCTGATTTTGGTAGTTGGGGGTTTTCGGGCACGAGAAATCGATTGAAGTAAGTCCCAAGTCCAAAAAATTTTCATGATCCCCTATGAAAAAGTTAATTTTTAACATGGGGTATCCCTATAGGGGGTCACAAAATTTTTTTGGAAATCGGGATTTGCACCAATCGATTTTTCGTGCCCGAAAACCTCTAAGTACCAAAAATCAGCCAATTTTAAGAAAAACTTTTTTGAGAAGTGTGCTGGGTGTGCACCCCCTTTAAAGGGGATGACATTTATGCAAGGAAAAAAATTTCTCTAAAAAGGTCATTTTTAGGGGTAAAATCATGCGAGAAATCGATTATGCGCATCACCGAAGCGTGAAAATGCTTCCCTGACCCTGATTCAGGGAAAAATTGGGTTTTTGAAAATGCGAAAAATGACAATTTCCGCTTCAATTTTTTTGACAATTACAAAATACATTTTTATTCAATTTTTCGTAGATAACATATTCAACAAAAAAATTTTCGGCGAAATGAAGGTTCGGTGAAAAAATAAACATTTCGGTTAAAAACATGTTAGGCAAATTACGTTTTGGTGAAATACATTTCGGCGAAATCCTGGGGCACCCCCACCCCCAACACCCGAAAAACATGAAATAGTGCTCAACTACCTCTTACAGTTTACCTTTAAAGTTAAGACTTATTTATTGTCTAGAAATTGCAAATGGGTCTGAGTTCTCAGAAATATTCTAATTTGGAAAAAATTTTCTGATTTGTTCTGATTTTTGGGGTTCAATTTTGGAGACAAACACCCCCCCCCCGAATATTTTGACTTTCTGCAGGCAGGAAAAACATAAGGGGGAACCAAGGTGATTTTTTTTCAATTTTTTAAAAAATTTTGAAAAAATCACCTAGGTCTTCCCTTGTGTTTGTTTCGAAAATTTTCCAAAATGTATCATGACACACATAATAACGCTGCGTCATGACGCGCGTCATGACATGCATTATGACACGCGTCGTGATACGTGTCATGACACGCATCATAACGCTGCATCATGATGGCATGACGCGTGCCATGACACTGAGCATGTTTGTTTTCGATTTTTTCAAAAATCACTTTGGTCTCTATATGTTATTCGCGCCGATAGGCGCGAAAATTTGTTTTTGAAAAATACTTGTAAAAAATGCTTTAAAAAATTACGATTTTTGTTGTTAAAAAATAGGAAATTTTTGTGACTCGTCCGCAGCCCGCGAGCTAAATGAGTCTCACCCACAAAATTTGTGAGCGAAACTCATTTTGCCCGCAGGCTGTGTGTGATCCTCCCCCCGAAATTCGGGGGGGGGAGTTTGTACACGTGTGATTCGCAGCCATGGGCTATTCTCACTAATACAAAAAATATAGATGATAAAAACCAAGAAATAGGACCTTTAAATGAAACAAGGCCATTATATCAAATTTGCAATTCCATAGCAATAGATAACTATACTAAATTCAACCCTAATGCAGCTAATAACTGGAGAAATTTACAAGAAGGGCTTATAAATGGAAGTGCTATTGCAATGACTGCGGTAATTCTGAAAAATTAAAAAATAAAAGAAATTTTAGTTTTCAATTCTTGGTGTAATTGCGTGTATAATTGTCATAAGCATGATTTTGAGGAATAAATCCTTAAGAACAAGCTATGGTATTTTATGTATAGCACAGTCGTTTGCTGATCTTATCTTGTTTATAGAAGTTGCTACTTTTGAGTCTTATAGGCGTTTTATGTAAGTGTACAGGGTGTCCCAAATGAACCGGCCTCTCACTCCCCCATCAATCCTAAACGAAACCATCGTTTTTAATATATAAAAAAACTTGAAAAGTCAACTTCCCGGTGGTAATTTTATGTGAAGAATCGATTGCGCGTATTTTTGGAGTGTGAAAAATTTTGTGTGATCCCCCTACCTCTGTATTTCCATTAAAACTATTTAAAATATAAATATTTTATGGATGCTAGACATAGAGATTGTTTTTTTTATTGCTCCCACATTTCAAAAATTTGCCAAAATAGAATTTAAATCTTTTTCCGTCGTCCGATGGCTTAATCGAACGTCCTAATCACGAGATTTTTTAAGAAAAAAATTTATTGAAAAAGCTTTTAAGTTCAATTTTTTAAGTTCAAGCCCAAAATACTGAAAATTATGATTTTCGAAGTTTCTATCCCAGTAAGTTTACAAATCGAATTTAAAAGCTTTTTCAATAAAATTTTTACTAAAAAATCCCGTGACTAGGACGTTTGATTGAGCCACTGGGCGACGGAAAAGGATTTAAACTCAATTTTTGGCAAATTTTTAAAACGTGAGAGCAATAAAAAAAACAACCTGTATATACCTTTTCAACAGATATGCCGTTTATGCTCAACCCCATCTCTATATAAATGACAACTTTATCGATATTGACTATATTATGTTCTGTATTAATATGAGCTCTAAAATCATTTCAACGTCAATCCGACTTATGAAATCAATTAACCGCTTTTCAGCCATTTATTTTGTTTTCCGATATTCCAACATTTTTTCGACTCGAAATGTCATTATAATATGCTCTCTTATATACTTGATTGCTATAATTATATTTTTACCTGTAGTTGTTCCTCTAGAAAGTTTGTTTTTTTGTGGGATGGGAGGAAAAATATTCATAAATTTCTCCTCTTCATATCATAAAATTTTGTTTTTAGTTTTTGATGGCTGTTACATGAGTGTTACTCTTGAAGCAGTTGGGTATTATGGCGGAACATCATGCATTACCCTATATATTTATGTACAACGTTATTATGAATTTGGAATAGGATTTATTTGTCTTGTCACAGATTTGGCTACACTAATCAAACTTAAAAAATCCAAAATTACTTTATCACTTGACGATGAATTTCAAAAGAAGCAAAGAAAACGTGAACAAATTTTGTTAGCCCAGGTATGGTTCTATATGAAGCAATAAAAACTCGCAATGATTTGCCCGCTCAACAATTTTGTCTATCTGTCCGCTCCGAAGCGCCGTGGCCTCTTGAAGTGCCGCTTACAGTCATACATGGACAGCACCCCAGGTGGAATTTTCAAAAAAACCCACAACCCTCATTTGGTCCCCCTCCCGATGGGATCAAAAAGTTGGCGACCAAAAAAAAAGATTACACATAAATATGCTGCTCCAAGCAATCTACTTTTCGACTATTAATCCTCAATGTTTCGGCCTTCCGACCCACATTCTACGTCCCCTCCCCCCAACCCCGACCTACAACCCTCCCTTGACCCCGACCCACAACCCCCAGGTGAAAAATAGAAAAACCTCTAGGTAGTGAAAACCAGCAAGAAATACACTAATTCGAAAGAACTTAAAAACAATTCGACTCCAACGGGAGTCGAACTTTTGGTCGTTAGTGCGTAAGTGGCCAATTGCACTGCGCCATCTCGTCCGGACTTTTTTCCTATTTGGCGCGGAAACGGACTTTAATCAAAGTTCAGTGCAATGGCCGCTGCCCATGGATCTATGGTCTTGTGTTCGATTCCCCTTGCAGCAAAATTTTTTTGCATTAAAAAACACATATCTCTATGATGCCTGTGGGGAAAAATTGTTTGCAGGATTTTTATCTTCAGATTATGGGTAAAAAATTGTAATATGTTTGGTCAAAATCGAAGAAACCAAGTTTGACCTTTACTGACAGAGATTTGCCAAGCGCCTTTTTACTCGACCACTCAGTTCTATTATCTTTTATCTCACGGCGCCACAAAACGCTGAAAGGGTGCAGGCGAAGATCAAAATAATAATAAAAAGTCGCCAATCGGATTCGATTCCGTGCCCTATGGTAAAGGGATAGCACTTTAGCACTAGGCCATGGGTCAAACCCCCAAAATTCCATGATATGTCACTTGTTTTGAAGCTCTCGGCGAGCTGAGTAGATTGGCGACTTTTTTAAAATTTTGACCCTTGCCTGCACCTTTTAAGCATTTTGGGGCGCCAAAATATGTGAATAAGGTTTTTAGAATTTTGCAACTTTAATATCATGGTTTCTAACAGTCCTGTCATATTTACTTTTTAATACAATATGCCCTGCAACTAAAGCAATCTGCATTACCAGTACAATTTATGCGATAAATTATTCCTTTTCTAATACAATGTTCAAAAGAATTTTAGCTTTGTTTTTAGATGAGTATGTTTTAGAAGCTTTTAGAGCAAAGTTTAAAAATTATGAAAAAAATATTTAGAACTGCAACAGTATTCTTCCAATATAGATTGGCAAAAATTATATTACCAAGTTCAAATATAAGTTTGTTAACAACTACTAAAACTAATGTTTCACAAAAACTTTTTTATAAAAAACAAAATGTTGTAAAATAATTATTGTAATTAAAAATTTTATGAATAAATATCAAAATTTATATTTAACCCATTTTGTGCAACTGATATTTCACTTATTTGATCTCACATCAGGAATTTTTGGAACTATTGCTCGTCCCATTTAGTCTATTTAAAATTTTGTGTACTCAGAGGTTTTCGGCATAGTTTACCAATGGGGGGGAGGGGAATACACCGCTCCTTCAGGATGGATGGATGAATTGCCTTTCAGGAAGGGGGGGGGTACATGATAAAAAAATTAATGCATTCAAAGACAAATTGTATGTTGTTAACTTATATCTGTGGATAGGCTTGTCGACACTCAAAATGACGCCGGAAAAAGCAAAAGAGTG
>OZJO01027949.1:0-22511 GCA_900406225.1 Acrobeloides nanus | reverse complement strand
CCTCTATCCACCTATGTTTTCAAGTGAATTATGTATCTTTAAGTCTTTAAATTTTTAGGAAAATGATAATGGCAATATTTCTACGTTATTTGTTGGTGATGATTTAGATTTTGTTAAAAAACTTAACTTAAAACATTTGGTAAAATATTTTAACAATTCATGCTAGCGCGGTCCGGAGGAACTCGGGGCTGCACCCCCCCCCCCACCATTCTAGCGAAGACCGGAAAAAATAAAAGATAAAAGAGTCCCCCTTATGTTTTTGCTCAAATTTAACAAATTTTTAATCATAATGGTCCTCCATTACAATTTATCACCAAAATTTTCAATGTTTTCACAAAAAATCATAATTTTTCTGAACATTTTCAGCTTAAAAACAAGAATTTTCCAAAAAATTTCATCTGTGGCTCTGGTTTATCATAAATATAGTATTTTAACACAAATTTTTCGATGAGCGGAGCGCGTCAGCCAAAAAAAGTCACCAAATCAAAAAAATTTTTTAGTGAGTTCTTCTCCCCCCCCCATCCCTGAGCCCCAGAACCGCCACTGAATCCATGTAAGCAATTCAAAAACCATCTTCACTCCGAATTTGGGCTCTGAGATCGCTTACATATTAACGTTAAAAACAGATTTCGGGATAATTATAGACCAACAAGCTTTTATAGGCAAAAAATTTTCTACAAATTATACCACATCTCAAAAAAAGTTTTTAGCATATTTCACATAATTATTTACCAGAAGGACAAAATCGTGCCGAAGACTTATGTCTGGTGATAAATTACTGCCACTCAATCCTATTATCCTCATCGGGATCATCATTTGGTTTTTGGTTAGCATATTTAATGCCAGATGATTCAATAGTTTTCTACAATAATGAACCTATTAAAAATAAATCGACACAATTCAGAAAAGATCTCTACCCAGATGATCTCTTTTTAAAAGAGTGGATATCGATAAAAGTGGAAGATGGGAAAGCAGTACGGGTTGTGAAACCATGGCAAAAAAGATAATTTTGAATAGATAATTTTTTATGCGAATTTTAGTTTTTTGTAAATAAAAGAATTTGAGTAATTTTATGGAAGCGAAAAAAATTTTATATAAAAATATTTTGAATTGGGGGAGATATGAATTTTTTTACAAATATTAGGCCATTTTTAACACTAAAATTTTGCCCAAAAATTTTTTAAACAAAAATATATTCTCTCAATTTAACCTAAGAATCGACGGCTTTCTCATAGAAATTCGAAAATATTTGATTTTCGCTTCAATACACCCACCCCATTCCTTGAACCAGGATCAAGGAAGCGTTTTCATGCTTCGGGAATGACGCAATCGATTTTTCGCATAAAATTATCCCTAGAAAGTCGGTTCTTGAAAAAACTTTGAAAAATAAATTTTTGTCCGAGATGTTGTCGCGATTTCTACACCCCCTTTAAATATAAGGATGCCAACACAAATTTGTCGCTGTTCTGAGCACGTCTACCATTTTTGGGCAAAAACGGCAGCTTTACGACCTTTTTTGGCCGTCGGGTCTCCCCTCCTCCCCCCACGTAGAAATGGCAACCCCTTTGCCCACCTATATTTCAATTGAATTATGTATCTTTAAGTCTTTAATTTTTAGGAAAATGGTAATGGCAAGATTTCTACGTTATTTGTTGGTAATGATAAAGATTTTGCTAAAAAACTTAACTTGAAACATTTGGTAACACATTTTAGCAATCCACGCAAGTGCGGTCCGAAGGGGCGAGAGAACTCAGGCAGCCCCTCATTCTGGGGAAGGCCGGAAAAATCAACGGGCCCCATTATGTTTTTGCCCAAACTAAACAAATTTTTTAATCATAATGGTCCTCCATTACGATTTATCACCAAAAATGACCAAAATTTTCAATTTTTTCACCAAAAATCGTAATTTTTTAGCACTTTCAGCTTAAAAATAATAAGCATTTTCCAAAAAATTTTCACCTATGGTGCTGGTTTTTCTATAATATAAGGATTTTGACACAAATTTTTCGACGTGCGGAGCGCGTCGACCAAAACAAATCGCCAAATCAAAAAATTTTTTAGTGAGTTCCCCCTCTCCCCTCCCCATCCCTAGATCCAGGACCGCGACTGAANTTTTTCGACGTGCGGAGCGCGTCGACCAAAAAAAATCGCCAAATCAAAAAATTTTTTAGTGAGTTCCCCCTCTCCCCTCCCCATCCCTAGATCCAGGACCGCGACTGAATTCATGAAAACAATTCAAAAACCATCTTCACTCTGAATTTGAGCTCTGAGATCGCTTATATGCAGTTAAAACGGATTCTGGAATAGTTATAGACTAACAAATTTTTTTAGACAAAAAATTTTCTACAAATTATGCCACATCTCAAAAAAAGTTTTTAGCATATTTCGCATAATTATTTACCAGAAGGACAAAATCGTGCCGAAGACTTATGTCTGGTGATAAATTACTGCCGCTCAATCCTATTATCTTCATCGGGATCATCATTTGCTTTTTGGTTAGCATATTTATTGCCAGATGATTCAATAGTTTTCTACAATAATGAACCTATTAAAGATAAAACGACAGTATTCAGAAAAGATCTCAACCCAGATGACTTCTTTTTAAAAGAGTGGATATCGATAAAAGTGGAAGATGGGAAAGCGGTACGAGATGTGAAACCATGGCAAAAAGTTTAAATAATTTTTTATGTGAATTTTAGTTTTTTGCAAATAAAAGATATGAGTAATTTTGAGAAGCGGAAAAATTTTATACAGAAACATTTTAAATTGCGAGAGACATGAATTTTTACAATTTTTGGGTCATTTTTAAAACTAAAATTTTGCCCACATATTTTTTAAACAAAATTATATCTCTCTCAATTTAAAATATTTTTAAGGATAATCATTTTTTCAGCAATAAAAAAACTTTTTTCTGTAATAAAATACTTTTATGGCTATAAGAGTGTTTTCTCGTTAAGCTTTGTGTCCGCCAAACTTCGTGTGCATATAGTTTTTGGCTTTCAAAATCTCTTCCTTATCACTTCACTAAACCCATAGGGGTAATTTTTGACGAGAAACCGAAGGTGCCCACTCTCGTTCCATGAAAAGTGCAGGAAACTCGAGAATAAGAGATTTTTTCAAAGTATTCCAATTTCTCGGGTTTCCTGCGCTTTTCATGAAATGAGAGTGGGCGCATTCGATTCCTCGTCAGAAATTACACCAAGGGGTTTGGTGAAGTTTANTTTCAAAGTATTCCAATTTCTCGGGTTTCCTGCGCTTTTCATGAAATGAGAGTGGGCGCATTCGATTCCTCGTCAGAAATTACGGGTCTAGTGAATCCACTCAATAAAATTTAGATGTATCTAAATTTTACAAAATAGGTCAATGGTACTTTACTTGTCGCGATATGATTATTTCAGACCCCTTGCGGCTCCTTTTGTGCACTAGTTTTAAGTAATAAAATTTTTTATAAAAAATAATTTTTAAGGGGATGGATATTATTTATCAACAAAACACTATAATCAAAAACTCAAAAATAATAACTCTAATGGTTCTGGACATTAGCCAGACGTTCAATAAGCTTGACATAAATTCCGACCCCTCTCAAGAAAACTTTATCATTCAAATATTCGTTATGATCATGAGCCAGACAAGGGGTGTTGATCAACGGGCTAAACCCAATAGCTCGAATTCCTAACTAAAAAAGATATGCTTAACATAAATTTTGATTAAAATACTTCTCTCAAGCATCTCGAATCAGAAAATCCAGGGAAAATTAGTGGCTCGTACTTGCAGCCTCTAAAAAAATTTCTTTAACATGACAACCAAATCTTACTCCTCTTCTAAAACCGATGAGAAAGCATTCCAGAATGGGTCTTCTTTTGTTATAGGAGTGGTTTTTCGATTTCCATCTTTTAACTCAAATTCGTACGTGACATCAGGACCAGCTTGTTTACACCATTTGGAAATTAAATTCTCGAATTCTTCGAAGTTTTCATTCGGCGTCACTCGGACGTCGAACCCTAAAATAAAAAGTCTAGTGATCTCTCGAAAATCTCCTTATTTCAGGTTAATTATCAACAAAAATACAGGGTGTTTCAGCAAATGTGACGAGTTCAAAAATCGATATCTCGGTGAGGATAAGAGATTTTTCGATGCAGTTTTTTTAAAATTCCTCTAAAATCACGGGATTTTTAAAAATGTTTTCAAGATTTTTTGATGTTTCTGGGTATTGAAACGAAAATCTGCGACCACTTTTTTGAATGAATGAAAGCTAAAAATGGCGCCAATCGAAAGAGTGCATCGAAAAATGGTAGTAACCCAAAAATATATTCTCCGTTATCGAGAAAATCGAATTTTAAAAAGGCACTATAACTTTCGCCATGAATCTCGCCACACTAACTTTCGCCACATAACTTTCGATACTTTCGTGTCAATAAACATATTTAATTTCAGACTAATTGAGTTGCCTGATTTGCAATAAATACGTATATTGACACGAACGTGGCGAAAGTTATAGTGCCTTTTAAAATCAATAAAAATCCAGTTAGATACCATATAAATTTATGCAAATTTCAAAAAGAATATGGTACTAACTGGATTTTTATTGATTTTAGAATTTGATTTTCTCGATAATGGAGAATATGTTTTTCGAGATTTTTGGGGTACTATCGTTTTTCGATGCGCTCTTTCGATCGGAGCCATTTTTAATGTCATACCAACTAGGGGTTTTTCTGGTGCTAATTGAAAAGCCATTTTTAACCCTCCAATCCTTCAAAAAAGTGATCGCAGATTTTCGTTCAATACTCAGAAACGTCGAAAAATCTGGAAAATATTTGTTTAATTCGTGATTTTAGAGGAGTTTAAAAAACCGCATCGAAAATTTTTTATCTTCGCTGAGACATCGATTTTTGAAATCCTGAAATTGTGCTGAAACATCCTGAACATCTTACATGCATAAAATTCAGATGGAACAACATTAACTTGAACACCTCCCTAAATTTTCCAAAAAAATCGCAAATTATTCGATTAGATTACCTCTATTTTTGTTAAATTGATCGAATTAAAGTTGCCAATAGATTTTCCACTTGCTAGAAACTTTTTCCGTTGCTCTTCTCGATAGTTCAGGAAACTGTTTATGATGGATTGCTGAAAAATTGTCATTTTCTGTTTTTTTATCAAAATTACCAATTTTATCCCAGCATTATTGTCCAAAAATCTTGACCCATGGCCTGGATCACCCGGACATTTCACTTTGATCCCTAAAACCTAAATTTAACGTCTGATTAAAGGCTCTTACACCAAACAGATCTTTCTCCATAAGAAACCACATAAGTGTCATCATCACTAGACGAGCCTTCATCCAAGCTAAAACCGATATTAAGTTCTTCGAATTTCTTTGTGGTAACGAATTTTTTCATGCCATCAAAAGAACCTATTTCTTCATCTAAAATATTCGATTATTGCCGAAAGTCATATAACTTTTTAACCTGGACAAAATACCAAATGTATCGTTCTCAAAAATTGAGTTTTTCCAGATTGTTTGAGCCGTCGAATAGCTTCGAGATATCCGATAGCAATGCATTTCATGTCTTGGGCTCCTCTAGCATAAATGTTACCATGTTCATCCTTATAAGCGCTATAAGGGTCATGTGTCCAATGTTCCTATAATGATTAGGATATTAATAAGAAAATTCCTACTTTGAAAGTCGGAACGACATCGGTGTGTGAGTATAGCATTAGTGAAGGTAATGTTGTGTCCTTTCCGATTAATGTCATGCCAACTAGGGGTTTTCCTGGTACTAACTCAAACGACCAAAAGTCCAAGCCAAGTTCTTTCGCGTATTTTTCCAAAAAATTTTTACATTCTTCTAAATTTTCACTTTATTTAATCTTACAATAAAATTTTACCATAGTTCGGGTTTGGTTGCTCGGTATTAATCCGTAGATATTCTCGAAATCTATTAACAGCGATATCTTCGGACATTTTATTACCCAACTATATTAAGCACCAANTTGGTTGCTCGGTATTAATCCGTAGATATTCTCGAAATCTATTAACAGCGATATCTTCGGACATTTTATTACCCAACTATATTAAGCACCAACTAATTAAACAAGAAGAAAAATTCTCTCTTCTTCTTTGGTATAAATATTTAGATAAGAAAATTGATCGCATCATAAAAAAAGTAAGAACAAGTTATGAGTTTAAAGGTCAAGAAATCGGAAGAAAAGGTCAAGATTGCCAAACTTTATGAGAAATTTAGGCGTCCGAAAAAAAGAAAAATTTATGAAAACTAAAAAGAATTATAAAAATGAGATTTTTTCGAAAAATTTGGGCGTGGTTACATTTGAGGCTTTTTATTTGAGGACTTCGGAGAGGGCTAAACATTTGAGGAATTTAATTTAAGGCCGAACGTTCGAGGTCCATAAGTTGAGGACAAGTTTTTGAGGACTATACTTTTTAGGACTAATTTTTTAGGACGCTACATTTGAGGTTTATACACTTGATGACTCGATTTTTTAGGACGCTATACTTAAGGCTTTTAATCGGATTTTATAAAAAAAACAGAAAATATGATTTTTTTTAAATATAAAAAACAGGAAATTATGGGCCTCAAATGTAGCGTGCTANACATTTGAGGTTTATACACTTGATGACTCGATTTTTTAGGACGCTATACTTAAGGCTTTTAATCGGATTTTATAAAAAAAACAGAAAATATGATTTTTTTTAAATATAAAAAACAGGAAATTATGGGCCTCAAATGTAGCGTGCTAAAAAATTGAGTGCTCAAGTGTATAGACCTCAAATGTTGAGCCTCAAATGTTGGGCCTCAAATGTAACGTTTTCAAAAAATCCTCAAAAGCTTGTCCTCAAATTCCGAGCCTCAAATGTTCAGCCTCATCTGTCTTGTCCTCAAAAAAGTCCTCATCGAAAAAATCTTCAATAAAAAGCCTCAAGTGTGGCCACGCCAAAATTTGAACATCAAACCATGAATACTCGTGAAAATCTTTTGAACGTACACTGATAAATTGAAAAGTTCTCAATTTTATCAACTTATCGATAATTATAATTAAAAAGTGCCCCACCCTCCGTTTTAACACTTTGTTCGATTTCCAAATTGCGTTCATTGTTTCCAAATCGATGATATAGAAATCGAAAACCAATCCACATGAATGCACTCGCATGATCTTATTACTCCTTAGTGGGAAAACTTGTTTAATTTGCTTCCTTGCAATTTCGTTTTTTGACTTTTTTATATTTATTGACCTTTTAGAATTTAGGTTTTTTAACTTGAAAAAATGCCTATAACAAAAGTATTTTCTACAGAAGATGACAAATTTACACCGGTATATAAAAAGAATCCAGAAAACGAAAATGAGCTAGAACTTCATCGAAATTCTAATTTAAATCGATTTCAAAGTATTGAGCTCGATGACCATAAGGAGGCTAAGAATACTCAAGATAATGAATCAAAGGTAAAATGGCTCGTTGATTGAATAATCTTTTAAAAATACCAATCAACTTTTTAAAGGGGGGGGGGGTCCAGATTAGGGTCGAGTAGAAAATTTTTTTTAACAAGTGATCCTTTAGGGCTAATTTTATGCGAAAAATCGATTGCGCGCATTCCCGAACCGCGAAAACGCTTCCTTGACCCTGCTTCAGGGAAGGGATCGGTGTTTTGAAGCGAAAATCAATTTATTTACGTAAATACGTAATATAAATTAATTATAATAATATCATTGTAATATAAATTGATGCGTAAATAAATTGATTTTTGCTTCAAAACACCGATTCCTTCCCTGAATCAGGGTTAAGGAAGCATTTTCATGTTTCGGGAATGCGCGCAATCAATTCCCCTCCTAGAAAAACCTAAAAATCGACGGTTTTCTCATAAAAATCCGAAAATGTTTGATTTTCGCTTCAATACAATACATCCACCCTATTCCCTAAATCAGGGTCAAGGAAGCATTTTCACGTTTCGGGAATGCGCACAATCGATTTTTCGCATAAAATTACCCTTAGAGGGTCACTTGTTATAAAATTTAAAAATTTTTCTACTCGACCCTAATCTGGACCCCCTTTAAGATCTAATTCATCACCATAATCAGGATTTCTGAGATTAAATTTGAGCCAACTTCTTGAAAAAAAGATTCAAAAGTTATGAGAAAAAATTTTTTTGCATAAAATTTTCCCTTATGTTCATATGCCTCCAACTGCTATAACATCCCAATTTTTAGACAAAAAAAGGATACAGTTTCTGGCCAGCAAATGTTTATATGTGGTTTATTCTAGCCCTAGTAGTTATTATAACAATTGTTCTATCGATAGTCTTCGCATTTTGGATCAAAGAGAAATATATAAACTAGTTTTTTGTGTTTACATTTTTAGCACGACTTTTGTAAATAAATTTACAAAAATAAATTAATCTGTTTTTATACCTAAGTGTTATCCTTGCATTTTTGCTCGATAGTGGTTGAATCTTTTATTTTTTTAAACAAAATTTAGAATTTTCTTATTAAAATGCCCATTCAACAAGTGGTCCCCGTTGATGAAGCTCAGTTAAAGCCCAGACATCAACGATACTCAATTGATGAAGACATCGAATTAAATTTATATGGGATTGAATTAGAAGAGCCGAATATGAGTGTTAAAAGGAGTATTAGTATGAGTCAACCACCAGGATATATTCTACAGGTAATTGATGTTTTAGATCCATGAGTTCATAGGCATTTTTTAGAACGCATCTCCTTGTTATAGTCATAACTTTTTCTAGAAAAATCCGAATGAAATAGTTTTGGTGTCGTTAGAAAGCTCCGTATCTATGCTTTCCAACGACTTTTTTTATTTTGTATATAATTTTATTCTATCTTTTTATAACCAAAAGAAAAAAGTTATGAATAAAACAAGAAGAGGTTTTTTGTGCTTCTCAAAAAATTCGTCAGAACTTTTGGATCTACCTAATAAATAACGTTGTTTAAACGCCTTAAATTTTTTAGCCTGAAGAAGAAAAAGAAGGCTACAAATTTATTCCTGTTAATGTTTATATGTGGTTTATTCTTATCCTGGTTATAATTGTCACATTGACCGTGGCTGGAGTTATTGTATTTTGGTCAATAAATTCGACTTCTTATAGTCATTTACATGGCATATATATTAAGAATTCTACTCAATCATAATTTATACCTTTATTTTTTTAATAAATTATGTCTAAAATGTAATTTGAGATAGGTTTTTGTGACTTTTTTGATTTTAATCTACTATTTTGAACAGAATTTTTGAAAATTCTTGTAATCTTAGCTTAAAATGCCTATTACAAAAGTTTTTCTATAGAAGACGATAAAATTACGCCTGTTTATAAAAAGGATTCAGACGATGAGAACGAGTTAGAGCTTCAAAATGCTTCTGCATTAAATAGATTCCAAAGTATAGAACTTGATGAAAATAAAGATGTGAAGAATATTCAAGATACGGAATCTCAGGTAAAAAACAGCGAGGGAACAAAGAAAAAAACTTTGTCTGGCTCTGAATTTGTTAAAAGAAAAGAATATTTTTTTAAAGTTTATTCTTTTTCTCGATACAAAGCAAAATCTAGAAAGAAATCTTGGAATCAAAATTTCTATTTTAGAGAAACAATAAAGGGTACCGTTTCGGATCAGCAAATGTTTATATGTGGTTTATTCTAGCCCTGGTCGTAATTATAACCATCGTCCTATCGATAGTCCTCGCATGTTGGATTAAAAGGAAATACATAAACTAGTTTTTATTGTTTACATATTTTAGGACGATTTTTTAAAATAAATTAATCCTTCGAAATGTTACTAAAGTATTGCTCTCGTATTGTGTCAGATAAATGTGGTTTCTTTCATTTTTTAAACAACTTGTAGGATTTTTTATTAAAATGCCTATTCAACAAGTAGTCCCAGTTGATGAAGCTCAGTTAAAGCCCAGATGACAACGATACTCAATTGATGAAGATTGACATTGGGAAAAATTATTCATGATAGAGCCGAATAAGTTCAAAGAGTTGTACCCGAAGTTGCTAGATTTCGTGAAGTTATGCAAGAAATATGTGTAAGATAGGACGAAAGTTGGGAAAAATTATCTTAAAATAATTTTTCCAAATTTTCGCAGAGAAATGAGAAAGGCCGACATGGAAAAAGCCCGGGTATTCAAAAGGACATGAAAGCGCGAGAAAAAAAGCTTAGAATGCGCTGTCGGCACGAAAACGTTATTTCTACCTAAAAATGTTCCTAACATGTTGTAAGTTATTCTCCAGAATTATCATGACCAAAAATATGCTACACACATAAATTTTTAATATTTTTTTATTATTAATTAATTTTGTACACTTTGAGCAAATCCGACTCGTTTCTCTGTATGATCAAAAATCGTATAATAATGTCGTATAAAAACATCACCAAGAATCCACATGTTAATCGATCCAGATGACATTAACCCAATCAGACACTCTTTTTCGTCATTCTCCTTAAACTATAAATTGGTAAATGCCACTAGAAATAATACTACCTCTTGAACATACATATCTGGAGTTAAATCAAAGCGATTGCTTCTGAAATAAAAATTTAGCGTAGGAAAGTTGGGATAGCTCGAGCAATCAACTTTATAAGTGCCATACGATTGATTGACAGCTTGGACAACAGTTAAAATTTTGTCTATAATAGCAGATGGTCCAGCGAGAAGCGAAGTTCCTGTATCAACGATGGCGTATGCTTTGCTACCGATCTGACGGCCTCCAAAATAAACAGAATCGACAGAAATTCGCCAATAATCGGTTTTGGCTAAGGGGATCCATGTTATATTGCCCTAAAATTAATAATATTGATTACCTAATCATGAGGCGTTGAGGAAAATGGTTTCTCGAGAAATTAACCCAGCCTAAGCCTAATCTAACTAAAGTTGCTTGCCCATATTCCATAAGAACTCTTAGTTAAAAAAGCACTCTCCATTTAAATGAATTTACTTGATATCTACTTGAATCAATGCTGCATAATGTCATTTCACCACCTCCACTCATATGAGCCGTGTTAGGATTTAGCCAAAAAGCGAACATAGCATGAGGACACTCGGATTTATTTTTAAATAGTTGATCTAACGGTTGCGCTATCTTTCCGACTGACAATGAATCCCAAGCCATGCCAAGAATTCCATCAAAAGCTCCCTAAATTCTCCTTATAGACATATTACTTTAGAGTTAATATACAGGTTGTTTTTTTGATTGCTCCCACATTTCAAAATGGCGCCAAAAATCGAGTTTAAATCCGTTTCCGTCGCCCGATGGCTCATTCGATATCCCTAATCACGAGATTTTTTTACAATAAAAAAATATTGAAAAAAATTTATTTTCGATTTTTTATCCCAAAAATAGTGAAAATCACGGTTTTTTTAAATTGCTCCCACATTTCAAAAATTCGCAAAAAAAATCGAAAATAAATTTTTTTTCAATCTTTTTTTATTGTAAAAAATCCCGTGATTAGGGATATCGAATGAGCTATCGGGCGACGGAAACGGATTTAAACTCAATTTTTGGCGAAGTTTTGAAATGTGGGAGCAATTAAAGAACAATCTGTACATAATGTGCTTGTGTTTTTTTTATTGTTCCCACATTTCAAAAACTCGCCAAAAATCGAGTTTAAATCCGTTTTCGTCGCTCGATGGCTTATTCGATCACCCTAATCACCGGATTTTTTTATAAAACAAAATTTTTGAAAAAAAATTTATTTTCGATTTTTATGCGAATTTTTAAAATGTAGGAGCAATAAAAAAACCGTGATTTTTACTATTTTTGGGCTAAAAAATCGAAAATAAATTTTTTTTCAAAAATTTTGTTTTATAGAAAAATCCGGTGATTAGGGTGATCGAATAAGCCATCGAGCGACGAAAACGGATTTAAACTCGATTTTTGGCGAGTTTTTGAAATGTGCAATCAAAAAAATAACCTGTACATTCATGCGTCGAATTCAGGGTTGGGAAATAGAATTATCTGGATTTATCTGAGGAATTCTAGGAAGTTCTTTTTCTCTAGAACCAATTTGGCTTCAAGCAAGATTCGAACCCGCGACCTTGGCCACGAAGCCGCTGCTTTGTCATTGCACCACCGAGGCTTGTTGATGGAGAAACGTCTTTCCAAACCAAGTAATTCTAGGGAAAAAGATTTCCCCCAGAATTCCTCAGATTTCTCTAGATTTCCCCAGCATTCGTGGAGAAATCTGAATAAATCCGGGGAAATTCCAACCTTGGTCGAAATTAGTGATTTTCTTATGAAATCTTCCAAAAAACTACCTGTATTGAACTTTCTTTTGTTACACAAGCAAATCCTTGATGTTTATTCGTACAATCATCTAAACCATTACCGTCAAACTAGAATTTTTGTCATTTTTAGATGTTTTGAACTCACGCAAATCCGGTCTCTCATCACTGGACCTTCGACAGAGCCTTGATCATACTGTATCGAAACAGTTTTCTTCGTTTTCTTACATGTACTCGAAGCATTGCAATCATATTTCATGTGAAATTTGTGTTTCTTAGGTAATAGTGTTTCACAAGGAACCCATAAATTTGAAGACCCGGTGTCTAACAGCATAAGGAATCTTTGTGGTGGGGTTCCGATAGTGATGTACCCAGCGTAGTATGACCCCTGAACGTGATATCGTATGAATAAAATGGTTGAAGCTCACTTCTTCATAAGCGACTAGATTTTCGGTCGAAGAATAAGATAAATTGGATGAATCAACAAGTAAACTATATTTCAGTTGTAAATTTTCTTCAATATGCGTATGATTATAATTTGATTGACGGATTTGCAAGCCTCCTGGGATAGAGATTCTAAATTTTTGTGTTTGTCGTATGTGGATTTGTCTGAATGATCGCTAATTGACCCGCTAACTTCGACCATGTTCGTCGAGAGTTATGGGTTCTATTCCCATCAAAGTCACGACCATAACTCGGATTTGCAACCCATTTAACCCAGCATCGAATGTGCGCACTCTCTATTTACGATATGGTAGCAGCGAGTGGATTTTGCGCCACTAGTAAGTTGATACAAGTGGACAATATATCCGTTTGGTGCTCTGTCGTGAGGATGGCCCCAGAAAGTTGGTCGGAATCGTGATATGATTCATACATTTACAACCCCCGGATGATCCGGGGATAACGCACGAATTTTTGAAAATCACAACGCATGACGCACGCCCCCTTCCCTTCACGAAAAAAAAATATAATGGTCCCCTCTATGATTTTTATCCAAAAATGACATATATAATACCGGTTTTACTGAAAATCTCGGGGTCGATCATAACGCAAAATTTTTCGGCGCTTCGCGTTATGGTAAAGCTGGATATAACGTAAAACTTGAGAATTTTGCGTTATGTTGACGTCGGCCAAAAAAAAGGTCGCCAAATTGAAAAATTGACGACCCATAACACAAAAAATGGCCGATATTCCCCTCCTTGTTAATATATGATTTGGAAAACCATGACGCATCAGATAGAATTATCCGGCCCCTTGTAAATGTATGATATGGTTAGTGTCGAACGAGTACCGTCATAAAATCAAAAGACTTTGGCAGTCCGAGAATTCAATTCAACGGCCTGATAAACAAATTGTGTGGAACAGGCTTGTCAAAGAGGGAAAATTTCTTAACACTCAAAAGCCGGTTTGTAACACAAACATTTTTGAAAGTACTAATCAAAAGGATCATTTTAGTCAAAGAATTAAAAAAATCCAATGGTACGTTTCCGAGATATTTTAAAATCTTTATAATATGCTGATTTATTGAGTTTTTTTTGGTATATCTCAACAAAATAAGTATTTTTTGAGTGAAATTTTCAACATCTAGGGTTTTTAAACATGGAGAATCCAAAAATTTACCAATTTCTTTGTTTTAGACATGGATTTGACCCGGAAGGTTGCCAAAAATTGAGATTTTTGTAGCTTTTTTGAAGCTGTCCTAGTTGAGGAGAGTCAATAAATAGAGTTCAAAAAGATGTGTTAAAATTTATCAATTTTTCTCAACAAATTTTTCAGTAAAGACTCTTATAGGATAATTTTATGCGAGAAATCGATTGAGCGCATTCCCGAGCCTTGAAAATGCTTCTTGGACTCTGATTCAGGGAAATCGGTGTATTGAAGCGAAAATCAAACATTTTCGGATTTTTATAAGAAAACTGTCAATTCTTAGGTTTTTCTAGGCGAGGAATCGATTGCGCGCACTTCCGAACCGTGAAAACGCTTCTTTGTTCCTGATTTAGAGTAAAAACCAAAAAGTCGTACCTTCAATGCTTGAAAACCCTTGTTTTGACCCATTTTGGAAAAATTCGAAAATTTTCGTTTCAATATACCGATTCTTTCCCTGATATATATAAAAAAAACTCTATAAATCAGCATATTATAAAGATTTTAACATATCTCGGAAACGTACCATTGGATTTTTTTAATTCTTTGACTAAAATGATCCTTTTGATTAATACTTTCAAAAAATGTTTGAGTTACAAACCGGCTTTTGAGTGTTAAGAGGATTTGTCAAAATTGTCGCTAAGTGACCTGATAATTCAGTCGTAGAGCTTCCACTATGTTCGCTGAGGGTCGTTGGTTCGATTCCCATCGAGGTCAAGATAGTTTTGACCAGATGTTGTGGATTTGCGACCCTTGAACCCAGCGTTCGGAAGGGGCATCGAAAGTTAGAACTTTCCAACCTACGAAATTTTCCTTCGATCAGTTGAAAACCTTACCGATGTAACGTTCGAGAAGATTCAATCAATATTATCAAAATATATACACAAATCATAATTAATCACGAAAATAAGTGAAACCTCCAAAATTTTCCACTAGTTGTTTCGAAAAAATCGTGAATTAACAAACTTTATTTATCTTGGTCATAAAATGGAATTATAACTGCGATTTTTCATGAAACTGAATTAAAAACATCAGCATACACGTTTATTAGAGTATTTGTCATCATGTAGTATAATGTTTTTTCGTGTTTATTAGAAAATTTCGATAAAAGAGGAAATGTTTACTAGAAGATTATGACAAACGAGGAAAAATAAATAAACATGTACACAGTGAAGTAACTAGAAATTTTTAGGAGGGGTAATATTATACTTTTTGGTAGAAATGTTTGGTTTTTTGACGAATTTCTTGATAAATTACTCAGTGTCATGGAAATTTAAATACAAATCGAGAAATTAAAAGAGCAAATGGCTGACATCGTAGTTTCACAATCAACGGCATGCCAATATCCGGTAGATAGGTCGATCGAGATGCAATAAGAAAGGTCATGCTTAACGACATAAAAAAGACGATCTGAGATCGATACAATAAATGGTAAAATTTTACATTTTTCAATCGTTTTTAAATCCACAATCTATCTCCACCGTTAGTGAATTTTTGAATGGTGCAAAAGAATTTTTTGTCCGAAATTTAAAAAAATAAATATTTTTTCTTTTACATATTTGAAAATTCTTTAATAGTGGCGAGATATCTTGGATTAAGAAAAAGATTGAAAATGATAAATGCAAAATGAAAATTTTACATTTTTCACTTTTCATTTTTCAGTTTTTTCTTCGAAAAGTTATAAAGTGAAAAATACGTAAAAAGTGAAAAATAAAAAGCGAAAAATAAAACATTTTTGCACCAAATGATTGAAAAAAGTGGTTTTTCATTTCTTTTCATTTTTCACCTTATTGTATAGATCCATGAGAAACTTCAATTTTTGACCTATTCTATGATGGGCAAAGTGATAAAAATGGGACCCAAAAAAATTTCATGGCGCAGTTGATAAGTCACCAGAATTTGGCCCAAACAGTCGATGATTCGACTTCGGGCTCAGACCGAAATTTTTTGCACTTTTCAAAATTGTTCACTTTTTGAGATATTTTTAGGCGCTGATCACGAACTTGATGGAATTTTGGCATGAAAATCACTAAGTAAGCCTATAAAATGTGAATAACGCTAAGTATTGATTTTTTAAAACATATGTGGTGTTTATCGAAAATTTCCATAATATCCATAGACGCATCACGTCTAAATCCATAGTTTTTGAGTTTTTCTAGCGATTAGTGTAAAAAATTTTGGTGTAAAACAATTCCACCTAACTTCGCTAACACTTTTTACTAACACTTGATAAACTGGGAGGATTAGGCTGAATTGTTTCGAAAAATGTTGAAAAGTGCAAAAAATTTGGTCCGAGCCAGGAGTCGAATTATCGACTATCTGGGCCAAAGTATGACGACTTAAAACTGCGTCATGAAATTGTTTTGGGCTTCATTTTTTTCTCATTTTGGCCCACCGTGATTCCAAAGTCTTATGTGTGGAAATAGTCAAAAATTGAAGTTTCTCAAATCGTCTTAAAAATGATATAAAATGTCCGGTCTGAAAAACGGCAAAATATCTCCTCTATTGTATACCGTAAAACTTCTAATAAAATCCCATGTAAACGTAAAAATTCTCTTAAAAATCGAGTTTAAATCGGATTTCTTCGAGCGAGCACTTTTTGGATAGCCCTGAGGATAGAGAACATGTTATATAAAGAATTATTGAAAAATATTTTATTTTCGTCGAGATATGGCCTTTTGAATTTTTTTAAAATTTAAACAATTTTAAGCCTTATATTCAAAAATCCACCAAAAATCAAAATTAAGTCGATTTTCTTCGAGTAACCACTTTTTGTATAGCTAAGCGTATGAGGAGCACTATGTAAAAGAAATTATTGACAATGACTTCGATTTCACGGAGATATGATTTTTTGAAAAAATGTCATTTTTTCAACTTTTTCAAATTCAAAGGGCCATAACTCAGCGAAAATAAAATATTTTTCAATAATTTCTTTTATAGAACGTTCCTTTCTACATTAGCTATCCAAAAAGTGGTCGCTCGAAGAAATCCGATTTAAACTCGATTTTTAAAAGAGCAATTATTAACATCTTCTAATAGAGCCCCATGGGGTTCTATTAGAAGTTTTACGGTATACTAATATAATTATTTCATCAGTTTCTTGTACTCAAACGAGAGCTAACCGACTGTATCGGAATAACTGCAATATTCTGGACCGAATTTTCCTTATTCAATAACATACAGATTACCTTATATGTAAACTTTCTATAAGGCTTTACAAAATATATCAACGTAGCAATATCTCCAATAGAATGTAGAGTAAAGAATACGATCAAGATTTCCTCGTAAAAATTCATATTTGCAATAAAATTCGATAAAAACGCAAATAAATATAGACAGATTGCCGGAAGAAGTAAGAATAATACCGAAACAATGATATGGACTAGTAAGGCACGCATTAACATTCGATTTAATTTCATGGTCGAACTCGACATGTTCGTATTCTTTAAGAGAAATCCTACTCGTCTAATATAAATATAAAAAATAATAAATGTGGATATAGGGATTAAGACAACAGCGATGCCTTCCATGATTCCGATCATGTAGTCGGGGAAAGAGCAAACGTTCAAATCACAACCAGAAGTTGAGGGCTCAACAGCATAGACTAATCTCATGGCAGGAATCTCATTAATAACATTATTATGAATTTGCTTCATATCTTTTGGGTAAAATATCATAAGTATAAGTGGCCCTAAATAATATGGGTTAGTTTAAAAAGAAACAAGTATGGACAAGCATAAATGCCGTTAGTCAATTGAGAATCGAACCCGGGAATTTCCAATTCGGACTTCTTTCACTGAACTATAGAGCCATCATTGATAGGGCCACGTTTTCACTATAGAGACCTATGATTTTTTTCTAGTTTCGCTTTTTTATTTTTTTTTAAAGTCGATCACTAACTAGGGTTTTAAAGTCGATTACAAGACGGCCGAAAATCGAAAAAAAATCCGATAAAAAAGAACAAAGCTGGTGGGGGTCATACCCTAACAAAGGGGTTCCAAAAATGTTCAAAATTGATATCTGGACCGACTTGAACCGCGACTTTTTTTGAGCATTCACCCGAAATTTTTCTTTTAGATGAGTTCGAAAATTTTTGTGATCTGTGATCTCTGGACCCAAGATTTTTGTGATTTCTGACCCTCCCACATTGAGAGGGGAGTTGTGGGATTGTTATGGTGTGTGGGAGTGGTAGAGCATCAGACGAAAAAAGCCAATAAGAAGCAGGTTCGACTTCCACCTGAAGTAAAATTGTAAAATCAATTTTGAAAATTTACCTTTTTTTAATTTTGTCAGAAATGATTTTCTAGGGGTAAAATCAAGCGAAAAGCACGAATTTCGCATTAGTTTTGCATGCAAACCTAAGAAAATCGATAAAAATGGAATTCTCGTATTTTTAAACTATATAAAAAAGTAAATAGGAAAATTTCATTTTTCTCGATTTTCTTTATGCTGTCACGCAAAACTAATGCGAAATTCGTGATTTTTTGCCTAATTTTACGCCTAGACGGTCATTTTTGGCAAAAAAATTTTTGGTAGCGCAGCATCTGCTCACTGCTCTCATATAGGAAGTTTCCACTTTTGATGTCTCCCATAATTGGCTACACCGGTCGCAAATCCGTGGGATCTAGTCAAAATGATCATAACTAGAGGTGTGATGTTTATAAATTTTTTCGTTTACGTTTTTCGTTTCGTTTNTGATGTCTCCCATAATTGGCTACACCGGTCGCAAATCCGTGGGATCTAGTCAAAATGATCATAACTAGAGGTGTGATGTTTATAAATTTTTTCGTTTACGTTTTTCGTTTCGTTTGCCCACAAATTTCGTTTACGTTTTTTAAACGATTTTAAAAATTTTCGTTTTCCTTTTTTCATGAATTTTCGTTTTTTTTTAAATTATGTTTCTGCATGTTTATTTTTTATATTTTAAAGTTTTTTAGTCATTTTTTAAAAGAAAAATAAACTATATGTGTAGAGACCGCCATATTTTAAAAAAAGACCCCAAAAAATGGGGTACAGGTGACCCTCTTAAATTGTCGAATTTTTTTGCTAAAATAATATTTTTAGTGTTGCTCTATAAGACTGTATCAAAATTTTTTTTAAATCGACAAATTTTGGGTACTTTTGACCCTCTCAAAAATGTTACTTTTCTACTAAAACATCAAAAATTAGCAGAAAAATTGAGCTAACTCCAAAACTATAAGGCGAACATTTAGGAACACTTGTACACTAATTCTACTCGGTATTTTAGACATTTTTGTCAAAAAATTTCGAAGAACCTCGCTTAACCCTGCGCAAAATGCAAAATTGTGATTTTTATGTTTGATAAGTTCAACAGACAGGCTAGACAACGATATAATTTTTTGTAGCAGAAGCGGTGAGGAAAGAGGAAGAAAAATTACATCGTTGTCTAGCCTGCCTGTCGAACTTATCAAGGAGAATAAATTTCATGAGCATATATGAGGGGCAAAACGAAAAAACGTAAACGAAAAAATTTATAAACATCACACCTCTAGTTACGATCATTTTGACTAGATCCCACGGATTGCGACCGGTGTAACAGATTATGGGAAGCATTAAAAGTGGAAACTTCCTATATGAGAGCAGTGAGCAGATGCTGCGCTACTCATAAGTCATGGCAAGTGGGCAATCTACAAGCGAAAATCTTTATTGCATTTTGTTAAGAAATTTTTTGTTTTGGGGGACGGACCACCTCATCTGCCTCAAAGTATCTATGGCTTTTGATAGGTGGCATCGAAAGTATGGCACTTTTCCAATAGATTTTGAACTTTATATGTTTCAATTTTGTTAAACTTACACTCAAAAATCATAATCGCCAACGATAGACTAAAAATAAATAATTTTACTGTTGATTTTGGTTCAGACAACAGATCTCCAAACCAACTATCATAGAATACAGCTGCAACTCTATAGATCATCGAAAAATATAAAGAATGCACCATCCCTATAATTGTCAAAAATAGTATCGCAAAAAGTATAAAAATCGCATCTGCTCCAAAATATTTAAGAGGACCGTTCGAATAAGCCATGACGAACGGATAACTGAACAAAGGTATTGGCTGCCATAAAATTAAAATCGCGTCGAACAAAAAATTCCAGATTATTTGGTTTAGTAATAGATATTTATAGAGTGCCATTTCTGGGGTGGATTTTTTTAAGACTACGAAAATAGCGTATAAGACAAAGAAGAATGTTATGCCAAAAATAGAATTTTCGATAATTCGACAGATCGAATTCATCTCAGGGCGATAGAGATCTTGGAATGTTGAATTTAATGGCATTTTTATCTGCAAAAAAGAGTTTGTACAAAAATGTAGGAATAGTCACAAAGTCAGCGACAAGCCCTATTCGAATAAAATGTGTTCTCGAAAATTTTTCTAATTTTTTCACCTGTCTTAGAAAAATTGATTCTTGGAACTTTATTTCGTAAGAAAGTCGCATAACCAGAATTCATTATAGTCCATACTGGTCGATCTCTTTCATTTCGCGTAGACAAGCTTCTAGAATTAACGGAAACGATATGCATTTTAAAATAGATTGCTAAAATAGGTTTTACATAAAAAATTGTATGTACCATGTGTTTAACGATCTCCAAATAGAGATATTGAAGCTTACAAATCTCCAGTATAAGCAGATGATTTTTAGCATACACCTAAAATTTTGACTTTTTTGAGTTTTATGTTTTGAGCTTGTATGAACTTGTTCGTGTTACAAGTAGGGTAGGCAGGAACGGAAAATTTTCTTTGGGAACGCCAATTTTTAGGTATTTTTTCAAGAATTTTCAAAAAATAATGATAGGAAAAATTTTTTATAGTCGAAAATGGTAGAAACTACTTTGTAGAAAATCTTTGATTTTCAATCCAGTCGATCGGACCCGCTCCTTCAGATTGTGCGTCCGGCATCTTACCAACTAAGCCATCAATGACACACTTTTTTCTAGTTGAGCCTAAAATGGATTGGTCGAGTTGACAGATTGTGCTGAAAATGGGAAAAACTTGAAGAAAAATAGGAAATTCGAGATTCATATCTCAGAATCGAAGTCTCAAGAAAGCGGCATCTCAGTCAGAGTGTGATACTTTTTGGCGGAAATCGGGTCCTTGAAACAAAGAACCAGCGTATCTTTTCTTCTCACAAAATGACGCACTCGGGAATCGAACCCTCGACCTTCTGACTGCTAGCCGAACGCACTAACCACTACATCATGTGTCAAAAATTACTTTGAAACATTGTCAAAATGTGATGATGGTGTAGTGGTTAGCGCGCTCGGCTAGTAGCCAGAAGATAGAGGGTTCGATTCCCGGGTGCTTCATTTTGTTTTTGCCTCATTTTTTGACTATCAACTTCAAAGTCAAATATCTCACCACTGTTAAAGGGGGGAGACATTTATATACCGAAATCGGGTTTTTCGTTAAAATTTAATAAATCGATCAAAATTTGATATGCATATATGTAAAATTTCACGGGGAATCCAATGGCGATGTTATTTTTCCAAAATTCTCTACGCTAGAGGTCGAAAAATTGAATTTTAAGTGTTTTTTCTATGTTTTTTTTCACTAAATTCCATTTTTTTCGCTTATTTTCAATTAAAATTTGATTTCGTCAATCAGAATTGTAAAATTGTTTCGGGTGAACAGTTTTATTCCAAAATTATCATGTTTCATACCAAACTCACAAAGTTACTACCAGACAAAATATAAGGTCAAAAAGTCACCCAAAACACCCTTGGATGATGTCGAAATTTGCCACAATTTATATATATTCGGAAATTCGTGAAAAATGGAGCATTTTTTGTTTTTACAGTAAATTCTGAATCGTTATCGTTGTTGAGATAAGCGTGTTTGGAGTTGGCGATTTTTTGAAATTTGTCTTAAATTTGAATTCCCGCCACGACCCTGATTTTCAACTTTGGCGGGAATTCAAATTTAAGACAAATTTCAAAAAATCGCCAACTCCAAACGCGCTTATCTCAACAACGATAACGATTCAGAATTTACTGTAAAAACAAAAAATGCTCCATTTTTCACGAATTTCCGAATATATATAAATTGTGGCAAATTTCGACATCATCCAAGGGTGTTTTGGGGGCGACCCTACATCTCGCCCAAAATCAGCTAGGCCAAACGACATCTCGCCCAAACCACAACTCGGCCAAACTACAACTCGGCCAAACTACAACTCGGCCAAAATACAACTCGCCCAAACTACAACTTGGCCAAAAGACAACTTGCCCAAACTACAACTCGGCTAAAATACAACTTGGCCAAAACACAACTCGGCCAAAATACTTTTCGCTTATACCAATCGACTCTACTCAATGAGAGGAGTATTTTGGCCGAGTTGTGTTTTGGTCGAGTTGTATTTTGGCCGAGTTGTAGTTTGGACGAGTTGTATTTTGGCCGAGTTGTAGTTTGGGCGAGTTGTATTTTGGCCGAGTTGTAGTTTGGGCGAGTTGTATTTTGGCCGAGTTGAGTTTGGCCGAGTTATATTTTAGTCGAGTTGTAGTTTGGACGAGTTGTATTTTTTTTTTACAAAAAATTTTTAGCGACAGAGGTGGCGCTAAAATTAGTTTTTGTTTTTTCACTGAAAACGGTCTCTG
>OZJO01027944.1:0-50730 GCA_900406225.1 Acrobeloides nanus | reverse complement strand
ATTTGGCTACCCCCTCCCCCCCCCTAAGTGATTACGTAATATCTGGATGACCCCTTATGTGAACGTGTGAAAGATTTTTTCAAAAACGTTGAAACCCCTGATTGACACTTTATGAATGTTCCAAGAAAAAGTTAGCCTATTTGTTAGTTTTCAGCTTATGCCGACAAATTTTTTTCCAACTTTTTTGTCTAGTCCAAAAATTTAGTTTAATCAATTCATAAGCCTAAGAGAAGCACTACTGTCACTGATATCTACAGTAAGTGCGGGTGGAAATATGCTATTAAACATAGCACCCGATCACAACGGAAGACTTATACCGCTATATGAAGAGCGCTTGAGAGATATTGGGTTGTTTGTAAATGCACATAGCGAAGCAATATTCTCGACAAAGCCATGGATTTACTTAAATGAGCAAAATTCGAGCATTTGGTAAGCGAGTATGTAAAATACGCATGCATTTCTGGATGGGGTCTGCCTCCGGACAGATTTTAATAACAATCATTTAGGTACACTAGCCAGTTGAGAAGCACGACCGGATTCGATCCGTATAGGTTTTTCAATCCCCAGACACAAGCCAACACGATTGTTTATGCTTTTATAACAAATTGGCCTAGCAATAATTCTGTTACATTAACTTTACCCAAACCAACTGCACAGGTAATCTTTTCTCGATTTTTTTTCATACATACTTTTAGACTACCGTAAAACTGTTCAGCACAAATGGCCAGTTCATTCAACTTAACTATACGACAGTAAATGGTGGTATTCAAACGAGCATTGCTCGAATTAGTCGAACGAAATTTGCTCCTAGCTCGGTCAATTCCGGCATTTTTGTCCTTAAAATTGAATACGCTGCCGATGATAATGTAAGCTTGTTGCATGAAAATTCTAGAAGTCCTATGCGTTCTAGAAAACTTGAAAGTCCAAGATTCTGAAAATCTTGGACTCGCGAAAACCTTAAATCACGAAAACCTTAAAAATTCAGAATATTCTAAAAATCCTGAAAATTCTTAAAGCCAAGATTTTAGAATAATCCGATCGCCGTACAGGGCTCTTGTACAACTTGCCAACTTATCATGAACAACGCTGTAAACTATTATGCGCAGAATAACGCCATAACTCAGAGTGCTTTGCAAACTAAACTTCTCAGCGATTGTGGAAATTTTGCAATATCTCAAGACCAAAACAGTTGCAAAAGCATCGTCAATAGCAACTTCACAACAGCTTATAGCGTAAGGGCCTATAAGGAAACTAATAAGAAAATTATAGGACTTGAAAAGTGGTAAAAATTGTGGTGAAATTTGTGATGACCTCAAGATTTGTTCAGCTGCATAAATAGAACGGAAAAGTTTTTGATAAAAATGCTCAAATTTCTAATATTGTTTTGATTATGCTTTGTTTCCCGGACTTAAAAAAAGTTTTTGATTTTTCACGTTTACTTTTTTCACGTTACTTTTCTCATGTGTTTATTTGAATCTTTTCTCAACAATTGTATTTTGATGCCGCAGCAGCATTCCACGTGACGCGGCAAGTATAAATCCTGCATAAGAGTGGCAAAAATCATTTGGATTTTTGAGAAAAAAATTCAAATAAAAAACGTGAAAAAAGTAACATGATAAAGTAAGCGTTAAAATAGACGTGAAAAAACAATAGTGCCCTAATTTTATGGTAGGAGTTCATGTTTTCGTTGTAATACACACTATAATTTTTGAAAATTTGCTAAAATTAAATGTGGAAAAATCCAAGATCTCTCGCTATTTTCAAGAGCGGTTATTTTTTGGCCTGAATTAAAGTTACTAAATATGTTATGACGGATCCAACGATACCATTTTTATGCTCATAACACAAAATTTTTTTCTGCTCCATATATCGAGAGTTCAGTTCCTCTTGCGGAAGTAAAATTTTTTCAAACGTTTGTTGTAATTATGATTATTTTAAGAATTTCTGCGAAAAAATTTCACAAAAAACCACAAACTGGATTTACGGTCAAATAAGGGTAAATGAAAATTTATTTCCTTGATTCGACATACTATATGCTTACAACAAGTTAACATCTAGAGAGAGAAAAAATTATTTGTTTTTGTCACCCATAATTTTAACCATCTTTATACATATTCATATTCCTATGACTCATACGCTCCACCACTTGTACAGTCGTAGTCGCTCGCATAAATTTTATACCTTCTCTTTTAGGCTTATAACCATTTACTCGAGTAGTTTTCGAAGTTATATTGCCGAATGCGATTACAAAAGGTTGAGAATCGCCATTTTTACGGAAGATGAGCTTCATCAGAGCTTTTCGTACTGTGCGATTTGTTAGCAATAGCGCTAAAGCATTAGAAATTTGGATTAAAATAGGTACGCCCGTGAGAATCAGTCCATAATAGTTGTCAGGACCTTCATCAACATAGTTTTCTACGTGACTTAGTGCGTATTGGAAGCCACATAAAACGAAGAACTGAATGGTCTAAAAAAGATAAGTTTTATTTCTAGATTTTCTTTTCTTTGACCAAAGGGGTATCCCTGGACAGAGGGCAACCCCCTTAGGGAATTAAAAATTTAAATTTTTCCAAAAAGTCTTCAAATTGGCTGATTGTTTGCACTCGGAGTTTGTTGAAACGAGGAGCACGATGCTGATACTATTTTTTAACTTTGAGAAAGGGTACCCCTTGGACAGAAGGGGTAACCTCCAGTTCATATGAAAAGTTGCGCGAAGCGCGCTCCATTTAGGCTTAAGCGTGCCTAGCGCCAGGAGCGATTTTTATTTAACAACAAAAATTACCAAGACTTGATCATTTTTACTAAAGGCCTGTTTAGCATGGTAGACTTTATAACGCATCATAACAATTTTTATAATGACCAGAAAATACAGCACAATCATAGGATATGGAAGGAGATAAACTGAAATTTCAAATCTCTCGGACCCAATAAATCGTTCAAAAGCCTATCAATTTTCCTAGCCGTACTATTCCATGATACTCCTAAAATCTTGCAATCTGCGCACGGGTCAACGCCCATTGTTAGCACATTATACATTTTTGGGCATCCAAAAATGAATAGCACAAATTGTGTTAAAAATGCCAATAACCATAAAATTACAATAGTGTAAATCTAACATTTAGCTTTTTTCGATTGTATACTTTACGTTCATACCTTTTGAAAAAACTTCTTCCCAAAATATTGGAAATAAAAGTGAAAGAATCGATCCACCGCAATAAATGTTACTGTGATCAAAAATCCAAATTCCATCGTTCTATAAAACGATGTCAGGAATTGCATTAACCAAGTAGGCCAGCTCAAACATCCAATAATCGTACACGGTATCGTCATAGTAAAATGGATCAACATATTTAAAATAGCCATAAGACTCATGCTGAGAATCAAACGATAGACAAATAATTTGTGAAATATCGCCTTCCAGCTGTTGTAGATTGTCGATACAAGTAGCGAGTGAGAAACAAAATTGATCAGAGCAAGCAAAAAAAATGAGCAGCCAATAACGATGCCTCTGGTTGTAGTAGCGAAATCGTTGGGTCTAGCGCAACTTTCATTCCGATGAGTTTGGATAGACCAAATTTCTATCATAGTCGAATATTTTCAAGAGTCTATAGTAAAAAATGTATTTGTTGGTAAGGAATTAAAAGAGGTTATCTGTAAAAATTGACCCTTAGGAGGTACAAAAAATCAAAGTGCTCAGATTTATTTAAAACCGACTATATCCTAGGTTATCGACTATGCTGAATCCAAAAATGCCAAAATTTTCATAGGTTTCCGAGATACTGAGGGGGTGCCATTTTTGTCATATGCGAAAAAATGGTCTTTCCTGTGAAGCTCATATCTCCGAAACCATAAAGGTACAAATCATGAACTTGGTGTCAATGAAAAGGTGGAATCACAAGCTTCATTTTTTATATCAACACATGGTATACTTTTCGGTAGAAAAAAAGTTACAATGCAATCATTGTGAAAATCATCCCTTTTTTACCCTCTTAAAATGCAAAACTTAATATTTTCAGCCATGTTCCTGGATATATAAAATTGAAATTTTTTTAAATTAGCGAAATTTGCCATAATTTATATATATTCGGAAAATTCATCAAAAATGAAGCATTTTTTGTTTTTACAGTAAATTCTGAATCGCTACCGTTGTCAAGATAATCGCGTTTGAAGTTGGTGATTTTTGTGACTTGGTTTAAAATTTAAATTCCCGCCAAAACCCTGATTATCAATTTGGGCGGGAATTCAAATTCTAAACCAATTCCAAAAAATAGCCAACTTCAAACGCGATTATCTCGACAACGATAACGATTCAGAATTTACTGTAAAAACAAAAAATGCTCCATTTTTCATGAATTTTCAGAATATTTATAAATTATGGCAAATTTCGCTAATTTAAAAATTTTCAATTTTTGACCTCCTTCAGTTTTAGCAGCGCCGCAATATGAGATCGTATACTTATTTTGCACTCTGCAAATCAGTTCCATTCGTTTTAGCACGATGTCATTAGTTTAAAACTTCCTCATTAATTCATATTATTTGTTGTTGATCTTTGCTCAGTCTTTAAGCGGATTCAATAGATTTTGATAATAATGAGTTCGTACATTTAATTGTGTTGAATTTCTATTTCCCAACAGTTTTAGATCAGTTGTGTTGTAGACCATGTAGATCAGTTCCATTCGTTTTGGAACAATGTCTAGTTTGAAATTTCCTCATTAATTCATATTATTTATCATTGATCTCTGTTGAGTCTTTAAGCGGATTCAACAGATTTTGATAATAATAATGAGTTCCTGCATTTAATTATGTTGAATTTCTATTTTACAAATGTTTCTATGTCTTTTAAATTTATAATATTTTTATATAATTTTAAAATATTATATGGTTTGTGTAAACCCTTTTTAGTAACCTCTCAAAAATATCTATTTAGTTTACGCACAGTTTAGTTTCCCATCTTGTTCCACCTCGTATCTGGGATGTTTTTCGGACAGCACTACGGCGCCTCTTCTAAATGGTCCTTCTTTTATTTTGTCCAACAACAACCCAACAAATTGTGCTTTCAAATGTTCGACATTATTTTATCCTTTTTTTGGTATGAAGTTAAAGACTATAATCTGTTTCACGTAGAGTTAAAAAGGGCTAGGAAGAAGTTTTTAAGGCTTCTTCAATGATGAGATCTTATAGATTATAAGTAGTGTAATATTGTTCTAATTAAGGCGTCGAATCCGGAACTAAATGTATTTGCGGAAATGCATACAGTGCCAGCAGGATTATAAATGGATGCGAATGCAATACAGTTTGCCCGGGCACTTCATCTTTAAAATGTGGTGGCACCAATACAATGGTCTTACCCGTGAATCTTTATAATACAGCAGGACTCTTAAGTAAGGATTACAAAATATTGCATAAATACAGTTACCTCATTATATAATCCATCGGGAAGGAGTGTTGTATAGGATAAAATTAAAATTCAGACAAATAAAATCAAAAAGGCAAATAAATCTATTTGATTTCATCAATAATCAGACTGAATAGGGAAAAGCTATATAGAGCGAAAACTGCACTTATGTCCAAAAGCGATCATTTTTAGTATGTGCAGCTAATCAAATCAAGACAGCTACATGCGTTACAACTACTACCACGACTACAACTACTACCACGACTACAACTACTACAACGCCTACAACTACTACAACGCCTACAACTACTACCGAAGATACAACTACTACCGCGACTACAACGCCTACAACTACTACCGAGGCCACAACTACTACCGTGCCTACAACTACTACCGAAGCTACAACAACTACCGTGCCTACAACTACTACCGAGGATACAACTACTACCGCGACTACAACTACTACCGTGCCTACAACTACTACCGAGGATACAACTACTACAACGCCTACAACTACTACAACGCCTACAACTACTACCGAAGATACAACTACTACCGCACCTACAACTACTACCGAGGCCACAACTACTACCGTGCCTACAACTACTACCGAAGCTACAACAACTACCGTGCCTACAGCTACTACCGAGGATACAACTACTACCGCGACTACAACTACTACCGAGGATACAACTACTACCGCGACTACAACTACTACAATGCCTACAACTACTACCGAGGCTACAACTACTACCGCACCTACAACTACTACCGAGGCCACAACTACTACCGTGCCTACAACTACTACCGAAGCTACAACAACTACCGTGCCTACAACTACTACCGAGGATACAACTACTACCGCGACTACAACTACTACCGTGCCTACAACTACTACCGAGGATACAACTACTACCGCGACTACAACTACTACCGAGGCTACAACTACTACCACACCAACAACTACTACCGAGGCTACAACTACTACCGCACCTACAACTACTACCGCACCTACAACTACTACCGCGCCTACAACTACTATCGAGGCTACAACTACTACCGAGGATACAACTACTACCGAGACTACAACTACTACCACGACTACTACTACTATACCGCCTACAACTACTACCGAGGCTACAACTACTACCGAAGCTACAACAACTACCGCGCCTACAACTACTACAGCGCCTACAACTACTACCGAAGCTACAACAACTACCGCGCTTACAACTACTACCACGACTACAACAACTACCGCGCCTACAACTACTACAGCGCCTACAACTACTACCGAAGCTATAACTACTACCGCGGCTACAACAACTACCGCGTCTACAACTACTACAGCGCCTACAACTACTACAGAGGCTACAACTACTATCGCGCCTACAACTACTACCGAAGCTACAACAACTACCGCGCCTACAACTACTACCGCGACTACAACAATTACCGCGCCTACAACTACTACAGCGCCTACAACTACTACCGCGCCTACAACTACTATCGAGGCTACAACTACTACCGAGGATACAACTACTACCGAGACTACAACTACTACCACGACTACTACTACTATACCGCCTACAACTACTACCGAGGCTACAACTACTACCGAAGCTACAACAACTACCGCGCCTACAACTACTACAGCGCCTACAACTACTACCGAAGCTACAACAACTACCGCGCTTACAACTACTACCACGACTACAACAACTACCGCGCCTACAACTACTACAGCGCCTACAACTACTACCGAAGCTATAACTACTACCGCGGCTACAACAACTACCGCGTCTACAACTACTACAGCGCCTACAACTACTACAGAGGCTACAACTACTATCGCGCCTACAACTACTACCGAAGCTACAACAACTACCGCGCCTACAACTACTACCGCGACTACAACAATTACCGCGCCTACAACTACTACAGCGCCTACAACTACTACCGCGCCTACAACTACTACCGAAGCTATAACTACTACCGCGGCTACAACAACTACCGCGTCTACAACTACTACAGCGCCTACAACTACTACAGAGGCTACAACTACTACCGCGGCTATAACAACTACCGCGTCTACAACTACTACAGCGCCTACAACTACTACAGAGGCTACAACTACTACCGCGCCTACAACTACTACCACGACTACAACAACTACCGCGCCTACAACTACTACAGCGCCTACAACTACTACCGAGGATACAACTACTACCGCGGCTATAACAACTACCGCGTCTACAACTACTACAGCGCCTACAACTACTACCACGACTACAACAACTACCGCGCCTACAACTACTACAGAGGCTACAACTACTACCGCGCCTACAACTACTACAGAGGCTACAACTATTACCGAAGCTATAACTACTACAAAACCTACAACTACTACCACGGCGACAAGCCCTAGTACAACACTTAGTCCAACTATTAGTGATACCAGCGCAATGGCTACAACTACTACCGCGGCTATAACTACTACCGCTGCTACAAGCGCTAGTACATCAATTAGTCCAACTACTAGTAAGACCAGCGCAATGGCTACAACTACTATAAGTCCTACTACAACACTTAATTTAACTACTAGTTATACCAGCGCAAAAACTATAACCGCGGCTACAACTACTACCGCTGCTACAAGCCCAACTAAAACACTTAATTTAACTACTACTAAGACCAGCGCAATGACTACAACCTCTAAGACGATTATCACCACGGCTAATCTAATGTCTAGTGCAACTAGTTTGTCTACAAATACCACTTCGTCCTTTTCTACCACAGCAGCACCTTGCTGTAGCCAATGGTCGTCGTGGAGCACTACATCTTGCACGGACACCTGCGGAGCATGTGGAAAATGGACTAAAACAAGAACTTGTTTAACCAGTTCGACTTGTCCTTGCACGTAAAATCATATTTTATATGTTATAATTTATTTTCAGAGGTCCTTTAACCATCACAGAACCTTGCAATCTACTGCCTTGTGCATATCCTAGAAATTCGTGTTGTAACAATTTCGTTACGATGGGGAAAAACAATCAAATTGTGTGCTCGAATGGAACATTCCCTATACAAGAGAAGGCTATTCCACTCGCTTCATGTCCACTCGCTTCTGATTGTTGTCCAAGAGGAGGGCTATGGTCAAATTGGAGTCCAATCGGGAACTGTAATGACACATGTGGCGGGTTTGGGTTTGGAACCTATAGTAGATCGTGTGTGATTCCGGGTTGCTCGTGCAGGTAAGAACGACGCACTACAACTTTTTCAAATTTCATACTATCATGCATACGTGTACAAACACCTCCCGAAAATTTTGACTTTCTGCGGGCTGGGAAAAACATAAGGGGGGACCAAAATGATTTTTTTCAATTTTTTCTCAAAAATCACCTTGGTCCCTCCTTATGTTTTTTTCGAAATTTTTCCAAAATTTTGGAAAAAACATAAGGGGGATCAAGATGATTTTTTAAAAATTTTTAAGCATCTCGTCGTATCCTATCAAATATCCTATTTTAGTGGCGCTTCAACCAAAATAGATCGCTGCAATTTTCAACCATGCTTGTATCCACGTTCTTCATGTGCGACTGGTCATAAAGTTGGGCTAGTTTCAAACAACATTCAATGTGCTACCCCTACACCTATTCTAACTACTACAACCTCTCCGAATCCAACACTCCGAATTCCACCATCGTGCTGCCCAGCAAGCGGCTATTGGTCATCGTGGAGCTCATGGTCGAATTGCACAGATACTTGTGGAGCATGCGGCTCAATGTCTAGGACGAGAAGTTGCTTGTCAAGTTCATATGGATGCCCTTGTGATAAGTAGGAAAAATAAATCAGAGAAAATAAATTTGATCATTTTTTAGCTCGTCGACTACAGATTCTCAAACATGTAATAGAAAACCTTGTGCATTTCCAAGAAAATCTTGTTGTATCTCGATTATTTCTGATCAACTTGAATGTTCCTAATTTATTTTAAGTTTTTTGAAAAGAAGACAATTTTTTAGATTTTTCATGAGGCTTATATATGTTTTTGAGGAGAGGAGAGACATGAAATATTGCGAGACAAAGAAAACTATTCAACGTTTCTAGAATGTTTACAAAACAAAAATGGCGAGAATTCCTAGAAATGAGAAAATTTAACAAAGATCAAAAGGTCAAAAAGACTAACACGGGGAGTACCTTGTTGCACAAAGGTTGCGTTAAATAGTACTCATCGAGCTAATAATTATAAAAAAAGAAACAAATTTAAGTAGTAAAATCTATCATAATGTTGCTTATGAGATTTTCTACTATAAAGGTATAAAAGGTTAAATTCTTGAACTTAGTATAATTAAAAGAAGTTCTCATGTATGAAAAACGTGGAATGAAACTGATCTTTAAGGGGGTATGAAACTGATCTTTTATGTACGAAAATAAGAATGAGATGATCTTTAAGGTCGTCTGATGTTTTAAAACTTGACATTTCGAAACTTTTTTATGTTTTTAAGGATTTCTCCAGAAATACAAAACCAGTTCTGATAGTTTTTTATTTCGTTAAAAAGCTGGATTTCGTAGCAATCGAATGGCACCAAAATCATGCTATAAATCTTTCTGGTTGAGGAGTTATTGCATAATTAGTCAAAAATGTCAGTTTTTTCGACATTTAAAAAAATAATTATGCAATATCTCCGCAACCAGAAAGAGTGATGGTATAATTTTGGTGTCATTCGACTGCTACGAAATCCAGCTTTCTAACGACACCAAAACTATCAGGATTGGTTTTGTATTTCCGGAGAAATCCTTAAAAACATAAAAAAGTTTCGAAATGTCAAGCTTTGAAAAATCAAACGACTATCTTTAATATAAAGTTTATTAAAGGGGGTGACAATCGGAGCCCGTTCTCCGAAAAAAATTTTTTTTTGAAAATTTTTGTAAAAAACACATTCTTAGGGGTAATTTTATGCGAGAAATCGATTGCGCGCATCGAAAAATTCTGAAAAAATTTTCCGGGGGTCAAAAAATTGAAAAAAATGCGTCAAAATTAGGGGTTATAAGTTTTAACCCCAACGAAATCATTTTTAGGGGTAATTTTATGTGAGGAATCGATTGCGCGCATCGAAAAATTCTGAAAAATTTTTCCGGGGGTCAAAAAATTGAAAAAAATGTGTCAAAATTAGGGGTTGTAAGTTTTAACCCTAACAAAATCATTTTTAGGGGTTTTTTGACCCCCGGAAAATTTTTTCAAAATTTTTCGATGCGCGCAATCGATTTCTCGCATAAAATTACCCCTAAGAATGTGTTTTTTACAAAAATTTTCAAAAAAAAATTTTTTTCGGAGAACGGGCTCCGATTGTCACCCCCCCTTTAAGTGAGAAAATTATAAACTTTTCATTTATTCAAATACAGTACGGTAAAAATGACAAAGTAGAAAAAATTGAGAAATTTAAAAGTATTTATGATGTATGAACATGAAAAAAATCGATTTTTAAGCTTTCTTGGTATTATTTATCCTCAGCTTTCCAAATATTCCATCGCCTTTGAGTAACCTTTACTAAAACCCTGGGCTTAAAACTATTAGCAAGATTTTGTTTTGATGGGGGATTTCCAATAGCCATTGCAAAAACTTTTGAGTTGGATCGTCTATGGAATATGAACTGCATCAAAGCTTTTCGTATTAAGAGGTTCGTTAACAGTAGTGCTAAAGCATGTGAAATTTGTATCAAAAATGGTACGCTCATGATTATAAGACCATAATAATTGTCAGGGCCTTCTTTACAATAATTCTCCAAGTAGCTGAGAGCGTATTGAATTCCACACAAGATTAAGAATTGGATGGCCTAAAAGAAGAGTCCTATTTTTTTGGCACCAATATTCTAGATTCGGATTCTGAATCCGGATTCTGGATTCGGATTCAGAATCTGAATTCTGAATCCGGATTCAGAGTCACTACTTTGATCCCATCCCTGATAAATGGTAGTACTGGTACTACCTTGCCACCCAATGTTTCTAAATTTTTAGATTTTCTACGATTCTAGATTTTTTATTAAAAATTAGCTCACTAAAACTTGATCATTTTTACTAAAGGTCCGCGTAGCATGATAGACATTATAACGCAACGCGACTATCTTTATAATTATCAGCAAATAGAACACAAACATAGGATATGGAAGATTATATACTAAATTTATTATATATAAATTTTATGAGAGTCCAAAACCTACTCAATGTCCTTACAGTGGTGTTCCATGATATGCCCAAGATCTGACAATCTGCACATGGGTCTATACCTATTGTTATTGGATTGAACATCTTTGGGCACCCAAAAATGAATAACACAAACTGAGTCATAAAAGCCAATATCCATAATATCACAAGAGTATAAATCTAAAAATTTTTCAAATTTTAAACTCATCTGCATTTTCATACCTTTTGAATAAATTTCTCCCCATAATATTGGAAATAAAAGCTAAAAAATCGATCCACCGCAATAAATGTTATTGAAACCAAGAACCCATATTCCATGGTCCTATAAAAACAAGTCAGAAACTGTATCAACCATGCAGGCCAGTTCAGACAGCCAGTAATTGAACAAGGAATCGTCATTGAAAAATGACCAAGCATGTTTAAAATTGTCATAAAACTCATGCTAAGAATCAGACGGTATACGAAAAATTGATGGAATATTGCCTTCCAATTGTAGAGAATAATAGCGACTAATACAGAATGTGAGACTAAATTGACAAAAGCAAGAAGAAAAAACGAGCATCCAATAATAATGCTTCTAGTCGTAGTAATGAAATCGTTGGGCCGAGTGCAGTTTCTATCCATTTGAACTGACCAAAAATCTACCATAGTTATTAATTTCAGCAAGTTATTTCTAGATATGAGTTATTCGTATTAAAGTGAGATGCTAAAGTGCAAATGAGAAGAAGAAAAACGGTATAAAGACTAAGAGAACATGATCAGTGTTTCTTGATATTGATCTTTATTACTCTCATGTGAAATTTTTAAAGTTGAAAATAATAGTACTCAAAATTAGATTTTTTTAAAAATTTTAGTGAAAAGAGAAATTCTCACGTAATAAACAAGATTATGTTTCAAAGCTTGTTAAAGCTGGATCTTTGATGCCATTAGAAGTTATAAAAGTTGCATAAGTTAATATTGTATGAGAAAATGTAGTAAACTAAACATTTTAATATAACACAGCAAAACATATTGGTTCAAAAATTCGATGCGGGGAATCGATTGTGTGCACTCCCGAAGCGTGAAAATGCTTCCTTGACTTTCAGGGCAGCGTATTGAAGCAAAAATGAAAAAAATCGGATTTTGATCGGATATCCGACTACCTAGGGTTTTTCTACGCAAGAAATCGATTGTTTTCAAAACGTGAAAATGCTTCCTTGTCCCTGATTCATCGATTGCGCGCGGACGAGAATTTTTTTTGGAATGCGTTTGTTTTCAAGCTGAAAATGAAATAAAAGTTTTGAATAAAAAAATGATAAATTTTGAAGAAAAATTGAAAAAATTTGAACATTATTGTGAAAATTTTGTCATTTTTAATGAAAATCATAATTGGAAACCATCAGAAAAAATTTTGAAAAATTTTAGTTTGCCTCAAACCTTTGTCTTCATGAATAGAAACAACTCGCGGACGATTTTTAACTATGTAGAAAAAGTTATAGCTACTTTTATTCGAATTTTTATATAAAAAGCGGGGTTTTTTTAAACGATAATCGAGTTTTTTTGAAAAAACTATTTTTCCTGTAATAAGCGGCACGTCATTGTCTAAATATCAATCTTATACTGCTCACGGTGGATAAAAATAGTGCCAAAGATGGAAACAATTGAACTTATTCTATATGGTTTTAAAATGTTTCTGAACATTTATTTAATCGATTTTTACGTTTTTATTTATTCATCAATCGAAATTAGCTAGATTTTAGGTTTTTTAATCCATAGATATCACGGAGCTAGGTTACTTGGAGGTGCACTTAAAGGACCAGTCCACTTTTGAACCGAATTTTTGTTGAAAAGTGGAAAAGAAAGTTCACGTTGGGGCAACCACTTTTTGCTTTGGAAGTAAATTCCAATTCGTCAACCCTGAGGAGATATTTGACATACAAAATTGCATTAAAAGTTTAAATGTGTTTGTGTATTGAAGCGAAGGGATTGGCGCCATTTGAATTCCTGATTCAGTTCTGTTTATTGAAACGAATTATTTTAAAAAATCTATTTTTACAAAGATCTTAAAATTTTTATAAAATGAACATTGTGGCAATTTTTTATAACTTTATGAGGCGAATAAAATGACACCAAAATATCCAATTTGAAATTTGATTTGAGTTATTAAAACGAAAACATGAAACAGGCTTTCGTTTCAATAACTCAAATCAATTTTCAAATTAGATATTTTTGAAGCAATTTTATTCGTCTCATAGAGTTATAAAAATTTGCTACAATGTTCATTTTATAAAAATTTTAAGATCTTTGTAAAAATAGATTTTTTAAAATAATTCGTTTCAATAAACAGTTTTGAATCAAGAATTCAAATGGCGCCAATCCCTTCGCTTCAATACACAAACACATTTAAACTTTTAATGCAATTTTGTATGTCAAATATCTCCTCAAGGTTGTCGAATTGGAATTTACTTCCAAAGCAAAAAGTGGTTGCCCCAACGTGAACTTTCTTTTCCACTTTTCAACAAAAATTCGGTTCAAAAGTGGACTGGTCCTTTAAAGAGTGGTCCAAAATAGGGCCGGGTATTTTTAAAAAAATTTTTAACAAGTGACCCTCTAGGGATAATTTTATGCGGGGAATCGATTGTGCACATTTTCAAAGTTGTTCCTCGTCAAATTTTAGGTATAAATATGTCTATTTTAAAATTTTTGACCGTGGAGAAAAAAAGTTATATCCATGTTTATGCAAATTTCGATGAAAATCAATGGCTTTTGTCGAAAAAAATAGAGTTTTTTAATGAAAAAATCGATTTTTTTCGAAAAAATGATTTTTCCTTTAAAAAAGCGAGACGACATTTTCTTTATAACAATTTTCTACTACTATTCGCTCTAAAAGTAAAAAAAACGATCATGCAGTTTTTGCTAAATTTTGCGGGAAAAAAAGACCCACCAAAAGTCGCTTATTCGTTTTTTGGTCTTTTTTCTATATTTTTTTAATAAAACCCTACAATCGACCCACCATTGTGTTGCTCTTGGTCTGAAAAAAATTCACATGCAAAAATTAAATTGCTAGCTTTTATGTGACGAAAGTTAATGAAAAAAACCCTTAAAAATGGGTGTAGGAACCCCCAAAAACAAAACAAGCATACGCATCCCGGAGGAGATGCGTTAAATGACAATTTTTTCTGAATGGAGTGGTTCTTTAAAATTAAACAAAAAATCTCAATAAAATTTTTTATGGCGCTTTCTCTTCATACGCTTCTTCTTTTGTAAGTTCAACAATATCCGAAAGAGAATCCTCTTCAGAAACTTGTTCCAAATTTTGTATATCTTCATGACCGTTTACCACGTCAAAACTGGAAGACCTCGAAATTGTAGCTTGAACCTTTGGTTCTTCTTCTTCTTGCTTTTCGCTTTTTTCAAACTCAAGAAATCCAAGATCCCGACCTTTGAGCAAGAGTCGAAACCGCCGGCCGGAACTTTCGATTTCGTCTTGATAATGGCGTCGTGCAAGATCTTCCCATTCTTTTCTGAGATTGGAAATTTTTTGTTTCATTTCATTCTAAAAATATTGTGCTCATACATTACCAAAGGGGGTATCATACATTCCCTATACTTCACGCACAAGGGTCAATTTAAGGGGCCCATAACGCATGAAGAGTTCCATAATGTAATAAAATTAAGGTACCCATAATGCAAAAAAGTTTTAAACTTTGGGGTCCGATAAACAAACCGGGGTCCGATATCCGTCTCCTTGTTAATGTATGATCGTGTTATTTTTTAAATGCAGAATGGTCCAAAAAACTAGATTTTTGCGATTTCTGCGCGATTTTTTTCAAAAATTTCAAGTATTTTTAAATTTTCAGCAAAATAATCCTAAATGGGGTTTTTATACAAGAAATCGATTAAGCGTATTGTCGAATCGTGAAAACGTTTTTCTGACTTTTTGCAATATTAGTATTAAAAATTTGAAAAATCGCCAGAGAAACTTTCTCAAGATTCGGCAATGCGATCGATCGATTTCTCACATAAAAATCTCCTATAGGGTTTTGGGTGAACTTAAAGGAGTGTACTTTGTAGCCGCGTCTCGAAAAAAAATTTATTTTTACAAAAAAAGACCCTATTAGGGGTAATTTGATGCGAGAAATTGATTTCGCGCATTCCCGAAGCGTGAAAATGCTTCCTTGACCCTGATTCAGGGAAAATATCGATTTTTTTGGCCTTTTTTATACTAGTACTTGGTTTGAAAAGACGTTCACCATCTATAAGCCTCGGTAGTGCAGTAACAAAGAAGCATCTTATTGGTTACAAAGATCGCGAGTTCGAATCCCGCTTGTAGCCAAATTTTTTTGCACAAAATAAAAATCGAAAAATTTAGCAAAATTTTTCGATTTTTATTTTGTGCAAAAAAATTTGACTACAAGCGGGATTCGAACTCGCGACCTTTGTGATCAATAAACCAATAAACCGCTGCTTTTTCACTGCACCACCGAAGCTTATTAGCCTACTCTTTCTGAAGTTAATTTTCCATTCATTTCATTTCGTTCAGTTAGAGCTTTTTCCAATTCAATCTGAGCATTTTGAGCATCATTTTTGTGTTTGGCGGCTGATTCCTGTAAGAGCTTCACATTTTGCTCAATCTCCGACATTTTTGTTGTTAGATATTTTATTTCCTTGTCTTTACTAGCCTATAAATTAAAAGTTTTTTAATATTTTTTATATATATAAACTGGAACTGAGTGCCTGGCGGCGCTCTTATCTCCGAGTAGTTTAAGTTCAGTATGGAGCTCGGCCTTCGGCTTCATCTCCGAGCACGTTCACTACGAAGCTTGGTCTTCGGCCTCGCCTTCGAGTATGGATAGTGCTTCATTTTATATTTTTATCCTTTTTTAAATTTGTATTTATAACATTTTTAATTTAATTTTTAACCTATTTTTTACTTACTGCATTTCGATATGGGGTATTTTTTAATTTCATAAAAATTTAAGGCTATTTTTTAATTTTTTTGTCAAGGGAAAAAATTGAATTCAACTGGAACTCGAACCTGCGAGCCTTTTCTATGAAACGAGCGGCTTTGCCACTAGGCCATAAGGGCTTCTATATCATTCAGATTAATTTGCAATAATAAGACTTACGTTAACACATGATAAGAGGTCAAAAAATTTTCCTTTAAAGGTACCCACATGATTTTGGTGTCATTTTTTTTCTCTCATCGAGCCCTGTCGATTGGTATAGGCCGTGACGGAATTGGACTTAAGGTGGCGGAAATGACCCAAACAAACTAACAGAGATAGCACATTTAATATTTAAGGATTTACTTACCAGTGTGTTCTCAAATTGAACGACGACCTCTTTAGACCTCTTGTCTAAATTGTCGTTTTGTACTTGAAGATTTTTATTTATTTCCTCCAAATCAACTACTCTTCTATCTTGAACACCCTAAAGAATTTTTTATCGTAAGCCATCTTCAGTGTTAATAATAAAAAACGGTTTGACGTTGATGGCGCATTGAAAGTGTCGAACAATCGATTTTTGTTTCACGTTAACCTTAAAAACCCGACAAATTTATATCCCGACAAAATTGAACATTGATGCGTTCTTTTTAGTATTGTTCGTTTGGAAAAGTGGAAAATTTTTTGAAACTTTCATAATCTTAAAATGATTTTTACAATTTTTGAGGTATTCCAAATTTTTTCATTAGTGCCATCGTGTACAGCATGAAAAACTGCCCTAAAATCAACCGTTGGCACAATCAACTTATTGAGTGTTAATAAGGATCTTTAAAAAATAAGATTGAGTCCCCTTAAAATAAGGATAAATCTTATTAAAAGGGGGTAAGAATTAGAGACTAATTTATGAAAAATTTTTTTTTGCTAAAACATATAAGTCTAAAATCATGCGAAAAATCGATTGTGCTCATTCCCGAAGCGTGAAAATGCTTCCTTGATCCTGATTCAGGGAAATAGAAGTGTGTATTGAAGCGAAAATCGAAAAATTTGAAATTTCTCCCTCAAAATAATAATTCTGGGGGTAATTTCATGCGGAGAATCGATGGTACGCATTCCCGAAGCTTGAAAACGGTTCCCTGACGGGAAATTAGTGCATATTGGATTTTCACTTCAATACACACTCTTATTTCCCTGAATCAGGGTCAAAAAAGCATTTTCAAGATTTGGGAATGCGCGCAATCGATTTTTCGCATGTGATTTTAGACCAATATAGGCTGTTTTGACAAAAAAACATTTTTCAGAGATTAGTTCCTAATTCTGGTTCTAGGCCAGAATTAGGAACTAATCTGCGGAACTTCCACAACGGTCGATTTTCCCGTGAAAATCGTTGTGGAAGTTCCTAGAGCCCTAATTCTTACCCCCCCCCCCCTTTTAATAAGAATACTTTGTAACCCTGATCAAACCAAAAAAAGCGCATTAAAAAATTCTTTATATTCGACGAAATATGAATTTTGTATAGACCCCAACCGGGTTTTTAGGGTTAAAGTGCGATACTTATCACAGCGCTATACAACTTTAAACAAATTTCTTACAGCGCTTTCTTTAAGCGTCATTTGTAAAACAGCAATCATTTCATTAAGATGCTTATTTTCTTGTTCAAGTTTAGCAAAATCTACATTTTCTTCACTTCCTTTCGACTCCTGAAAATTTTAAATGGTTTTTCACACTTAAAACATGGAAAAAAATACTTTTGATTGATTCATCTCTTTAAGTTGGTTTTCCAACATTTGAATGTGTGTCTTTTTCTTATCCTGTAAAATTTAATTTTACATTTTTTTACATGAAAATTACCGCTTCTTGTAGCTGTTTTTCCAGAACTCCAATTTTTGTTTTATGTGTCTCCTTAAACAATTAAATATAAAAATTGAGTGCCCTTAAAATAAGGATAAAATTCAGAGGTTTGGATATAAAAGTGAGATTCCCTTTAAAGGACCAGTCCAGTAATTTACAATCATATTTTAAAAATGATATATTCGGAAAGATCATGAAAAATGGAGCATTTTTTGTTTTTACGGCATCTTCTGAATCGTTGTAGTTTTCGAAATAATTGCGTTTGAAATTTTGAATTTGTTACAAGCTCTTCGTTGTAATACACAAACTTGTTTGAATTTTTTGCGGAAAAATCGATTTTTTAAATTTTCAAGACATGAACATTGTAGCAGTTTTTTATATCTAAATGCGACGAAGAAAATGACACTAAAATAATCCAATTTGAAAAAATTGTTTTGGATTATTGAAAAGAAAACCCTGATTCATNTGCACAATGTTCATTTTATGAAAATTTAAAAAATCGATTTTTCCGCAAAAATTTTTAAAAAGTTTGTGTATTACAACGAAGAGCTTGTACACAAATTCACATTTCAAACGCAATTATCTCGAAAACTACAACGATTCAGAACATGCCGTAAAAACAAAAAATGCTTCATTTTTCATGATCTTTCCGAATATTCATTTTTTCATATGATTGTATACTGGACTGGTCCTTTAAAATATGAAAAAAGTACTTTTGATTGATTCATCTCTTTAAGTTGGTTTTCCAACATTTGAATGTGTGTCTTTTTCTTATCCTGTAAAATTTAATTTTATATTTTTTTACATGAAAATTACCGCTTCTTCAAATGCTTCTCGTAGTTGTTTTTCCAGAACTTCAATTTTTGTTTTATGTGTCTCCTTAAAAAATTAACTATTGTTAAGTTTTGGACAATTTGCATCAGCAAAACCATCTTTAAAAAGGTTTAAAAAATTTGGGGTAACTCACCAAAATTGTATTGTTCATGGCTTTCAATCGAATCAAAGCTTCATCATTTCTCAGGCTCAATTCTGCCAATTCGATTTCTTTTTGTTTCTAAAACTTTTTAAAATTTTATTTACAACATGGCGCTGCCTACCAAATTTTGTTCCAAAATTTGAATTTTTGTTTCCAATTTTAATTGCTCGAATTTTGTGTCGGTATTTTCATTTGAATCAACTGCATTTGAGCTATAGAAACAAGCTAATTGTATTTGGAGATTTTCATTTTCGAGACTTTTTGCTTCCTATAAAAAAACTTTGGAGCTACTGAACTTGAGGGGGAACCCATTTAATGTGACACCCAAGGCCGAAGTAAAAAGCGCCGAAATTTTTACAGAAACACATCCACTAGGGATAAAAATTGATGCGGAACATGCTGGTGCCATTATTTTCGAACCAAAATCTTCGAAAACATATGAATTTGTGCACTTTTTCAATAATACAACTTAACTCAATTATTTTATACAATCTAACTCCTGTTTTATTTAAAAATTGCGAAAATTCATAGGTTTTCGAAGATTTTGGTTTGAAAATTATAGCACCAACGTGTTCCGCCTCAATTCTTACCCCTAAGGGGATGTGTTTCGGTAAAAATTTCGGCGCTTTCTTTCGGCATTGGAGGTTACACCTCCCCCCCAAGTTCAATAGCTCAAAAATTTTAAATGGTTAAAGTTTGTTACTGATTTGTTATAATTTTTGCTAGCCTTTAGAGAAGCGAGATCCAATCAAAACATCTGCCTAGAGCTACAGCTCTAGGCTATTTCAGTTCTCTGCCTCGCTAATCTATCGGTTAGTACACCCGATGATTATGCTTAAAGGGATGGCCCAAATTAGGGTCCTTTCTCCAAAACAAATTTAAAAAATTTTTTGTTGAAAAATGAGCTTCTAGGGGTAAAAAATCGATTGCGCATATCCCCATCGCGCGAAAATGCTTCCTTCACCTTGTTTTCGTGAAAATAGCACTATTTTAAACATGAAATAGTGCTATTTTTGCGAAAACAAGGTGAAGGAAGCATTTTCACGCGACGGGGATGTGTGTAATCGATTTTTCACCCTATTTTTACCCCTAGAAAGTCATTTTTTTTTAATTTTGGAAAAAGGGCCCTAATTTGGACCCCCTTTAATAAACAATTCTTTGGTAACTCATCTTGTTAAACAACACAAACAGTAACAGCATAACATTTACAAGTTTATTAAATTTTTTTAAAATGAAAATTACCGCTTCATCAAATGCTTCTCGTAGCTGTTTTTCCAGAACTTCAATTTTTGTTTTATGTGTCTCCTTAAAAAAATTAAATATTTTTAAGTTTTGGAAAATTTGCACCCGCTTTTTTTTCTTTTTTTTAAAGTTCTTACCAAATTTTTTTCATATTTTGTGTATGTTTTTTCCATTTCTTGCCGGATCTTCATCAGCTCCTCATCTTTTTCTTTAATTGAACTTACGAGCCGCTCATTGTCGAGTTTAACTTTTCTATATACTTGCCAATCTGGATGATCCATTTTGCAATAAATGTTCTTGCTTTAGAATAACTAAAATTATTCAACATTAATGAAATCTTATTTTAACAAATCTGGCAAATATGTTGTTGCCAAGAAAAAATCAAAGAAACCAAGAGAAAACTTCAAAAAACTCAAAGATTTCAAAATTTCTTAGCAATTTATCATTCATTTGATAAAAAAGGTTCACAGGGTCGACAGCTATTTGAAAAACTGTGATTCATCAATTTTTCCATAAAATTTTAATCTTTGTTATTATTTGTGTAGTCACACCTCTTTCTTGTATGTACAGGGTGTTTCAGATGAAACCTATCTATTTTATTTTGACATAGCTTTTTTTGGAAAAGTATTCCGAATCTCCGACTTTTGGAAAATAACGAGCTAATTTGTCCATTTTATGCATATTTTTTTGCTTTTAAAAATCTTGACTTTGGGCAAAAAGTTTTCGCCCGGGCTGGAATTCGAACGCGCCTCTTTATGAGCAAAAAGCGAGAGCCAGACCACTTGGTTATGAAGGTCGGTTTCGTCGGGAAATTTTTTAAAATCGAGTGATTAACCGACCTTCATAGCTGAGTGGTATGGCTCTCGCTTTTTGCTCATAAAGGGGCGGGTTCGAATCCCAGTCCGGGTGAAAACTTTTTGCCCAAAGTCAAGATTTTCAAAAACAAAAAAACATGCATAAAATGAACAAATTAGCTCATTATTTTTCAAAAGTCGAAAATTCAGAATACTTTTCCAGAAAAAAGCTATGTCGAAATAAAATAGGTAGGTTTCATCTGAAACACCCTGTATGTATGTATTTACTACGCTACAATTGGGATAAAATTAATTACAATAACTTAAAGCGACAGTGAGCAATAATTAAAATAGTATAAAAAAGGGTTGCAAAAATAGGTGGTGGTTATGGGTGGTAACTGAAATTATAAAGTCAATTAAAAAGTTACTAAGATTTTCAAATAATAAACGATGCCTACAAATAGATACATTTGGAGAATTTTGACAAGTAGAAGATAATTTTGTAAAAATCCGAGCACCTCCGAGACCACTGAGTGCCTCCAAGCTCTTCCGGGTGCCTTTGAGCATCTTCGAGACTAACGAGTGCCTTCGAGCTCTTACGAGCGACTCCTAGAGTATCTGAACGTCTCCGAACTCCTCCGATTTCCTCCGTACGCGTCTAAGAGCATTTGAGTGCCTCCTCCCCCTTTCGAAAAAGTCCTCAAAAAATTGCATTATAAGGCTTACGTTAAAAGGTAGTAAGGGACTAAAAAGTTTTTCCTTGAAGTTGGGGGTACACTTGAAGTGGCGTATTTTCTTTCTTTAGCGTATTTTTCTTCTCACCGAGCTCTATCGATTGGTATAGGCCGTGACGGAATTGGACTTAAGGTAACAGAGATAGCACAGACAGAATTAGTACGTTTAATAAGTAAGGAGTTGGATGAAAAATTGATTTTTTTGCAAATTCAAAAAATCACCATAGCGGAAGAAAGTGTGGAAAAAGATGTTCGTCGAACAAATTTGTTTAAATTGGCTGTTTGCAAAAAATATTATTTTCACCAAAAATCAATATTTTTTATCAAAAATCATAATCTTATCACCAAAATCATTATTTTTTCTGCGAGGACTGCAATGTGGAAGAAAATAAAAATAAAGAAATGAAATGAAATGAAATGAAAAGGCCACCAAAAAACCAAGACAATTCAGTTTCAACAATAAACTCGTTTCTTCTTGAATGTGTGATGAAATATTTAATAATTGCATGATGGTTTAATCAATGTTTGGTGGCATCTTTTAAAACACCAAAATTCTTTTTTTTAAACTTGATATTAAAGGACAGTAAAATGTTTTCTGGGAGAAACATTAAATAAAGAAAGAAGAAAGAAAGATTAATAAATAAAGAATTAATAAATGTTCGGTATTTTTTTGATAACAAAAATGCATTATTTAAGGCCGTGATTGTTTTTTGCCTGCACGAAAGCAGGTGGTCCTTATTTTTTTAGCTAAAATGTCGGCTCACCAATCTCGTCGAGATCAAGATCGACAACGGGAATTGGTTCAAAGACGTCGCTCACCATCAGGAAGAAGACATACTTTTCCAGTCAGTGCCACAACGACGCCAGAACAGATTATTCGACATGTTGAACGGTCTATTGTTCCCATTCGAGAGGTTCGTTCATTTTATTTCGATTATATCCATAGAAAATTTAGAGGTCTGTTGCAAATCGACTTCAGGAACATCGAACTCGAGAAGGATCCCCGTCGGCAAGGCTTCCTGATATCAACACTCTTTTGAATATAACCGGGGAGAACTTCGATCAGCAAATTCAGTGAGTCGTACAGTTTCAGTGAGTATACAGTCCATTCCATGATCAATATTCTTTAGCGATCACTTCGATCAAGAATATCGAGCTGGACGCGTTCGAGATCCCGGAAGATACGACTTTACGTTTCAGAACATTCAAGTTCATATTGCGTACATGGTATGTGTTAAGGATTTTTTTACATTTACTGTTTAGCAAAACGATGGACGAACAGTTCGAAGATTAACTCGAGCTCAAGCAAATGTCACTTTTATGGTGGATGTTGACATGCAACGAGGGTTTATTAGCACCAGTGTCGGGACTACAGCGTTTCATATGATAAATCCACCTCAGAATATCCGGAATGAACAAGAAATTTGGCCTAGCAACACTGGAAGAGCTTTGCATCCGCAAATTTATATCTTGCCTGGAAAACCTGAACTTTAATTTTTGTTGTGTTTTGAAATTGCGCTAAAAAATGTTATTGAATCAATATATCAACACAGGGGTCATACCACACCTCATCCAAGGCACAAAAAATCATCCATCCTCTCTCTCTCATGGTATTTTTATCTATCACAACGATTAGAATAAAGTTCCCTTCATTCGTAGCAAGGAACTTCCACAACGGGGTTAAAACGACATGCGGAACTTCCAAAACGGTCGATTTTTTTTCACTTTTTCGTGATCAAAAACAAAAACATTCCTTCTTACTCTAGTTCCCCATATCGAAAAACCCATGGATGCAAAAATCAGCTGTAAAAATGTTTAAAACTCGATTTTTTTAACCCCTTGATCCCCCTTACAGTAAAAATACTGAAAGGGGGATCAAGGGGGTTAAAAAAAATCGAATTTTAAACATTTTTTCAGCTGATTTTTTGTATCCAGGGGTTTTTCGATATGGGGAACTCGAATATGAAAGAATTTTTTGTTTTTGAACACGGGAAAGTAAAAAAAAATCGACCATTGTGGAAGATCTGTTTTAGAAGTTCGCGTATAGTTTTAACCCCGTTGTCGAAGTTCCGTTGTAGAAATTCCGTTGTGGAAGTTCCTAGAGCCTGTAGCAATGTTGGATTCTTGCAAAGAAATGACTTTTTAATGAATTAATAAGACATACAAAAGGAATTTTTCAGCATAATTTCCTCTTTTTAAACCACTCTTTTTGTCTTGCTAGGAATTGAATCATTGATAAGACAAATAAAATGAGTACCTTTTAGAACCTCTGGTATACATTGCACAATAGAAAAACATTTTGTATACAATCGATATTACCCAATTAATATTGTCCATGTTAGGTTTTTTAAATTTTGACCAACTATTTATCAATTTATCTCCTAATATTCTAACTTGTTGCATTTATTCTATGATATTTTATTAGTGGTTATGATGGATTAGTGTTTTTTATATCAAAAAGCAAACTTTTTCATTGCGATCGAAACCATTTTAAGAAGCATCCATTATTAGAAAATATTCAATGTCATAAATTTTTTAAAAGTGATACAGAATATCTAAAAAATTATGCCAAGAATAGGACAAAATTTGAAGAAGAAATTGATGAAATAGAGATTCCAACGGATTGTGGTTCAATAAGGAAGAGAATTTATTTTGTAGATGGAAGGAGGGAGGATGAGGAAGAGTTTCCGATAGCTTTTACAAGGATTGTTTATAATGAAAGTGTCTCCTTCGGGGTTCCCTTGGTTTCCAAGCGGCCCTGCAGTTTCTCGATTGATCTTGATCTCTTGCGGCCACCAGACCTGGCCCCCCAATCTTTTCACAAGAATCATTAGATTTTTAGATCGGTTTAACTAATTATGACGTACTCGACAACAATTGTGAACATTTTTCAAAGTGGTGCCGCAATGGTATTTGCAGAAGTGGTCAGTCATTTGTGTGGGAAGACCAAAATCGAGAGGCACGGGCCATAAATATGATGTCGAAAGGGAGTGCCTCTGTTTATCCAAGAAGTTCGTCGTGATACACATCTAAAATTGTGTCCAAGATGTAAGAAATTTCCGAAAAAAATGTTTTAAAGTTTATGTGCTGTTTTAAATTTTTTTAATAAATATGTGGGGGTATTTTTGGATCAAATTTCACCAATGTCAAGCTCATCATCTGCTATGAAAACATCTTAAAACTTTTTCTCTACTTCTCAACTTTGATCTCTTTTCTTGAGGCCCACCACTAGCTGACGCTAGCAGCGTTGGGTTTTCGGGCACGAGAAATCGATTGGCGCAAGTCCTGAGTCCCGAAAAAATGTTTATGACCCCCTATCGGGGTACCCCATGTTCGAAAACCCCCCAAGTACCAAAAATAAGCCAATTTGGAACCAAAATAAAAAAGTAGGCAAATTAATCTCGCGCTAACCACTACACCATCATCACATAGTGTAGTGGTAAGATGAAGAAAATCAATCGCATGGTGTAGTGGTTAGCGCATTAGACTAGCAGCCAAAAGGTCGAGGTTTCGATTTCCGGATGTGTCATTTTGTTTTTGCCTCATTTTTTGACTATCAACTTCATAGTCAAATATCTCGCCACTGTTAAATAATTTTTATATACGGTTTTTTGCATGTGTTAGAGGGACTAAAGCTCTGTATTTTTATACAAAAATTAAATTTCTAACATTTTGTTAAGGTGAAGAAAATCGACTTTGAAAACTTCAAAGTAATTTTTCACAATGTTAGGATCAACGGAGTTCAAAAATTGTTATCAACACTTATTCGGCCATTGTTCAGCTACAATTTTAAAAAGACCTCATAGAAATTCGTTAGAGGGGGTGCGAGAACGATTAAAAACATTGATGTTGCAGACCAAAATGAACGCTCTGTACAATGTAGAAATTTTATTATTCCTAACAATTTAAAATTAAATTTTTGTGCAAATTTTAAAAAGCAATTAGTTTTTAAGCTTGCAGATAAAGCAACTTAAAGTAGCACAATTTTGATTGGCCCATTTGCCGCCGTTTTCATTGATGATCACACAATTGCTATTTGGATCATTGGTGGGGTATCCTTAAAAAATAGCAAATAGTTTCATATAATAAAATACCTGGTCCCCAGTTTGTGTATGTTGAAGTATCGCCATTTATCCACTGCCAGTTGCTGCTGCTACTATTTCTATACAAACCAATATAAGCATTAGAACAGCCTTGGTTTAAATCTAAAAGTACCCGTTTTTACTCATATGGTCATTTTTATCCCGTATTTCACAGTTTTGTTTGGGCAAAAGACAGCTGTTCCGAGCGATTGTTCTGAAAACGAAATGTTGTTTTGAGTAAAAAAATTAAGCTGCTTTTCCGTAAAAATAAGACGTTTTATATGGCGTACATAATGTTGACACGAAACGAATTTACACGATAAAGTTGAGACGATAAATTTGACACGATAAAGTCGACACGATAAAGTTGACATGAAACGGTTACCAAATCAGGCATAGATTTTGCGAGGTCCCCCCAGATTGTTGACAATTTTGCAAGGTCCCTCTCCAGATTTTTGACAATTTGCAACGTTGGTTGGGTCGGACAGTCCGACTCCTTTCCCATGTATGAATCGGAGTTTATGCTCTATAGTTAACAGTTGTTAAGGAGGCTCTCTAGAGAGGGCTTGGTCTGTTGTTAGTTAGTCTTATATCATGTGTACCCAATAAATAGTTGCTATATTATTTCCCTTCCACACTACACACAACACCTATACAACGCCTTAGTCTATGGTGTCTGACCCTATTGGGTCAGACACCAATAGATACAGCATAGTCAAACTTCTAAGGTATATGGCAGTTCCAAAAATTTTTTTTGCGTTTTTAGCATTTTTTTAAAGATTTTCATATCTCCTTGTTGAGTCCAACAGTCAACAATTACAGACAACTGTTTTTAGCTTTCAAAAAACAAACCTTGTATTACTGAGTTTTCAAACACTGAATTTATGCTGGTCAACGTAGCTCCCGGTCCTAGGGCACCACATTGGCTGTTAGCCGCATTCCAACCAAGAGTACTATTTCCAAAAGTTAGACATTCTTGTTGATTAATCGAATTTTGAATCCAATTAACCGGGCATTGATCAGCCGCATTTTCGATTTTCAACACAAACGTGTCAAAAGACACATAATTTGATGAAGGAAAGTTGCTTATACTAACGTTGCTAATATCGACAAGAATTCCCGTTGAAGTTTGAGAGAAAGGTACACTAGAGTAAGTTCCCGGTCCGGCATGGAGAAGATTTATTGTGGTCTAAAATTATATATTTTTACAATCGAAAAAACAAATTGAACCTGCGATGTAGGGACGACACGGGTGAGGTTGACTAGGTTATCGTCTGGCCAATTGGTTACGAAAGCGTAGATGACTGTGTTGTTTTGCTGTTGAGGATTATAGAGACGATATGGGTCGAGATTGTTGGGATTTTTTAACTGGCTAGTGTACCTGAAATCGTTAGTTATATTGTTAGTTAATGTAGAAAAATCACATACACAACTGAGTCTACATCGCTTTGATAAATCCATGGCTTGGATGAAAAAATAGCGTCGCTATGATCTGTTACAAAGTCTCCCAAATTTTTTAAACGTTCTTCAAATACAGGTAAGACTCTTCCATTCGCATCGATATTAATATTTAGCACAAAGTTTCCGCCAAGACTTATAGTTTGAGCGAGTTGTGCAATCAACTCGTCTGAAGAGTAGACATCATCTAACTAAAGTTTTTCAAGGCTATTCGGTTTTTTAAACTTAATAATACCTTCATAGTTCGACGGTAACCGCGAGAGCTTTTGTCGGCAGAGACGACATTTTCCCATTTATGTGTTGGCAATGTTGTAGGCTGGCTTTGGCAGGTATAGAAGCCTCCGTGAGCGCAACTAGTATCGGATCCCCAACGATCATTGGTAACAACCGTATCTTTTACAGGACTAAACGTTTTTTATAACTTATAAATGTTTGCTGGATTTTCAAAGTTTTAGAATGGATATGAACAGTCTGTTTAAGCCTAGCAGGTGTCTAAACTTTAAGGCAATTCTGCTTACCTTTGATTATAAAGCCATGCCAAGAATTCAGCGGATCGCCAATAAGTTGAATTAGGTTGAAAATTCCTTGACGGGATGCTCACTCCATCGGCCCATAATATTTCTGGCTGATAATTTGACACGAGGTCAATCAATTGAGGGTACAAAATATTCTAATTTTTATAAACAAATTAAATTTTGAAACAAATTTTACATTGACGTAATCTTGAGTTCCATTTTTTTGATCGTCAATCATCGAAGGGTGAAACCATTCTAGCAGAGAAAAATACGCACCGAAGTGAAGCCCACTAGCGTTAATGGCTTGTCGAATTTCGCCTAAAATTTGCAGTTTTTTGGAACATTTCTATGATTTTTTGAGGAGTAAAGAAGGTGCTGATTTAAAATTTTTCTTACCTAAAAGATCTTTAGCGGGGCCAACATCCATGGAATCCCAATTCCATTCAACAGCACTTGGCCAAAGTGCGAAGCCATCAGAATGTTTTGCAGTTAAGGTAAAGTATCTGAGAAAAGAGTTTATTTAAAGGGAGCGTAACATTTATAGCATATTCTCGAAAATCGAAAAAAAATTTTCTGATTTTCTTCTAAAAATCGACTTTTTAGGGTAATTTCTAGACAAAAAATCGATTACGCGCATTTTGGGAGCATGAAAAATTAAATTTGACCCTGAAAATCAGGGTAGAACTACGTTTCAACGCAAAAAATTTTTTCCGATTTTCTTCTAAAAACAACTTTTTAGGGTAATTTCATGCGGAGAATCAATTGTGCGCATTCCCGAAGAGTGAAAATGCTTCCTTGATTCTGATTCAGGGAAATAGATGTGTGTATTGAAGCGAAAATATGAAAATTTTGGATTGTTCTTCTAAAATCATCGTTCTAAGGGTTATATTGTGCGAGAAATCGATTCAGAACATCCCCGAAACGTCAAAATGCATCCTTGACTATCGTTCTTGAAAAATTATGTTTCTACTGCAACTCTTTGGTGATGCGCTGAATCGATTTCTTGCATAAAATAACCCTTAGAACGATGATTTTAGAAGAAAAATCCAAAATTTTCGCTTCAATACACACATCTATTTCTCTGAATCAGGATTTTGAAAAGCGCTGTATAAACTTTTCTCAAAACTTACTTTGCCCCAGAGCCCTTGATTAGTCCAGCAAAGTAGTTTGCATCAAAGTCTAATGCATTGAACTACAAATTTTACAATGAATTAATCCAAAATTCATGTTTACCTGCTTAGCAAAATCACCATAAGTTGTGCCAGGTTTATAGTGAGTTTGCACAAAGTTAGCTAGATTCGAATCATTCAATTCTTTCCAATTGAACCAGAACGACTCATCTCCATATGCTGGCACAGAGTAAACTCCCCAATGCGCTTGAATTCCAAATTTCGCCTGGTCATACCATATGGGGAGGGGTCGACTATCCAGAGAACTCCAATTCGCCTAAATAGAATCTTAAGTTCTTTTTATCATTGCTTGGGTTACTTGATATTGTTGAGCTAAAGATGAATGAACTAATAGGTAAAGCACTGTTAAAAATTTCCAAATATAAGACATTTCTAAACAAAAATTTACTTATGAAGAACAACATCAAGAGGAAATGTAGAAAAAGCGAGGGACTTTATATCCCATCTAGAACTCTTACAAATAGAAACTAAAGCCATTTATTAAATAATTCTTTATACTCCATTTCTCGGAAGTCTTTAACCCGGATTTGTCCGTAAATAATAAGAGAAAAGTAGAGTCTTGAAAATGTCACTGCCGGGGCTATTTAGCTACTTGTTACATGGCTATCTTTCTGCGATTTTTTAAGGACGACGTCCGGGAAACAAAACATAATTAAAACAATATTTGAAATTTTGAGCACTTCTATTAACAACTTTTCCAATCTATTTATGCAGTTGTACAAATCTTGAGGTCATCACAAATTTCACCATGATTTTTACCACTTTTCAAGTCCTATAATTTTCGTTTTAGTTTTCTTACGGGTCCTTACGTTATAAGCTTTCGCGATGTTATTATTGACAATGCTTTCGGAACCTTTATGAACAAAAACGGATAAATATAGCCCTTTTGATCTGCACTTTGTAAAAAGTGTGGCGCGCATAGCGCAGTGGTAAGGCGCTTGATTTTTGTTCTGAAGGTGCGGGCTCTTGGTCCCCAAGAGTCGAATTTCACCAGAACCGATTCTTTTTAGTTGGGTCGTAAATTTAAGAAAGTATTAAAAACATACATGGATATTTCGACTGAAACCCCAATACGCTGTTAGACACAAGAATCAAAATTACAACGACTAGAATTCTTTGCATTTTTTGAAACATTTAACAAGACCGAAATAGATTGATTTCCAGGTTTAAATCAAATACTTTTGTGCTACATAGCATCGCAAAACGTTTAAATAGAATTTGATTAGAATTCCGATAGAATTCTGATAAAGTACTTGTTCCGAATTTGCATCGAAGAATGTGACTGAAAATATTTTTATGTACAATGAGTGCAATAGGGCTATTAAAGGATCTGTTATTCCATTTTAAGAAAGTTTCCTAATCAGTTATAAAGATTACACCGACGGTTTCTCCAGTGATAAAAGAAGAAAGTTGTTCAAAGCATAAAATATAAATTTTTTTCAAAATAATAATGATGATCGGATTTCTAAAAATGGTAAGAAATTATTTAATAAGAAGTTAGTAAAAATACGTGTTTATCGATCTCTGTTACATAAGCGAAATCAAAAATCAGAATATACTAAAAGCGGTTCTATCCAACATAAATAATCAAGATTAGAAGCACAATCAGTTCAATTTTCTCAATAAAGATGTACAGGGTGTTCCAGATTTTTTTACGCTAAAATTTGCTTATAACTTTTTTTAAATAAATCCTTTTTTTATAATTTTCGTTTTAATTTTATCCAGAGACAAAGGCTTGTTTATGGTGTACCGTTACAGTCACACAGTTCGCGGGTTCGAATCCCACTTGGAGCCAAAATTTTTTGCACAAAGTAAAAATTTATGCATAAAATTTTTTTCGTTTTTCGACATGAATCGCTTTCCTATTGTCTCTGGATGAAAATAAAAAAGAATTATCGAAAACGGATTTATTTGAAAAAAGTTATAATCATTTTTTAGCGTAAAAAAATTTGGAACACCCAGTATATAAAAATTTTTGTGCCTATCGGCGCGAAAAACAGAAGGGAGACCAAGGTATTTTTTTGAATATTTAAAAAAATCGTTTTCTGAGCATTCTCAGCTGAAAAATTGCCTATGTTCCCCCTTATGTTTTCCAAAAATTTTCGAAAAAATATAAGAGAGAACCCTTATTTTTTTTAAATCCCGTCCCGAAAATCCAAAGATTCGATCCCTCTCGGATCCCGAAAAATCCCATCCAGGTCAAGAGATCGATCCCGGACCAAGGATTGAACGCTAAAAACCGGTTGTTTAGAGGATTTACTAAGCAAGGAATCGATTGCGCGCATTTTTGAGGTATGAAAATGATGTAATGACCCTTATTCATGGGAAGCTCGAATGAAATTTTTTGAACACTATAAGGTAGCCTATGATGAGTATGCTACCTAAAGAGATTTCATAACAAAAATTGTTTAAATCAGTGTTAGGAAAATTTTTCATGACTCGAAAATGAGCGCAATCGATTCCTTGCCTAGAAAGCCCCCTAGACAGCAGGTTTTCCGGCTAAAATTAAAATTATTTGCATTTCCGCTTCAATACACCCGTCCCATTTCCGGAATCAGGGAAGCATTTTCAAGCTTTGAGAATGCGTTAATCGATTCCCCTGCATCGAATTATCACTAATAGGGTCATTTTCAGAAAAAATTTTGGGTCCCAAATTTATAAAAAAAATGGTAAAATGGAACTTTGGCGTCACTCTTTAAAATAAAAGTAAAAATGGCAAACAACGATTGTAAAAAATCTATATTCATTGATTGAACAAGATTGAGTAAAATTGTGTCATTCGAATGTAATAGTTGCTCATTTTGAGCAAACTAAATTCGACAATATTTTCATGTCCTTTTCAATGGTGCTCTTTATTAAAACGACAATTTATTTTTTGTTCTTATTATTGAATTCGAGTGAAATGTTATTTAATTTTTTTATTTTGTCATTTTTTCGTTTGAAATTAGGGTTGGATCCCGGATTTTGAGATCTCGAAATCCCCATATATTTCAATTTTTGCGTTCGTCGAATCCCGGAAGCGTCATGAACTGCTAAATACGGGATTGGAAGACGAAAAAAATCTAAATATAGGGCGAATTCAAAAAATAGGCCTAATCCCGAAATTCTGGAAATCGGGATTAGGCCGATTATTTGAATTCGTCCTATATTTCGATTTTGTTCGTTTTCCAATCACGTATTTAGCAGTTCATGACGCTTCCGGGATTCGACGAACGCAAAAATTGAAATCGTAAAAACGAATTCGATTCCTCTCATCAAGGCGAACATTTTTATTGGGTTGTTCCAAAAGTTTTTACACTTCACTTTTCACTTTACACTTTTCACTTTACACTTTACACTTTTGTCGAGTGAAAAGTGAAAAGTGTAAAGTGAAAAGTGTAAAGTGTAAAGTGAAAAGTGTAAAGTGAAGTGTAAAAACTTTTGGAACAACCCAATACAAAAAAAATTATCCAAAAATCTCTACCCTATAATTTTCGAAATAATTTCTATGAAGAAAACAAATTTTGGATTTTTGTGCTTAAAAGATTGTGTATTACAACGAAAACTTGAATGATTCGAGCCAAAGCGACTTTGTCATCCTATCTCCCAACTCGTCCAGAAATCTCAACAAGATGATACCAGAAATCGACTTTGCAGCTATAGTCTGTTGGTATGAGCAGTTATTCAACAGATCTCATTTACAATCTTCTTCAAACACGGGTCTCAATAAAGGATACTATTTTTCACTGCCCCATGTAAAATTACACTATAAGAAGATACTAAACAATTGTACTATAGATAAGAATGATGTTGATTGTACATTTAATGGAACTGTTATAAAACATGATTAAAGAAATAAAATGATTAATAATGATATAGGATCACAAAAGTGTTGCAAATTTGGTTTTCATGTCAAGACCAAAATCCCGCAAAGGTGTTGGCAAGAGTCAAAATTTAAATAAAATGTCGTAAGTCGACTCAGCTCGCCGAACGCTTTAAAACGAGTACCATATCATGGGCGTTTTGATATTTTTAGCCATGGTCAAGTGGCTAAAGCGTTCGGCATTAACTCATAGGACACGAGTTCGATACCGCGCTAAAAAAACATTTTTTTATTTTGTTGTTAAAAGTCATGAGAATTTTTGCATATCCACATTTTTATGTGAGAAACAATTGGAAAAATCGTAAAAGCTCAAAAAATAGATTTTACGATTTTCCAATTTTTTCAAAAATTCTCATGTAAAAATAATAGCGCCATCGTGTTCCCCGCATAAAAATGTGGATATGCAAAAATTTACATAACTTTTGACAACAAAATAAAAATGACTTTTTAGCGCGGAATCGAACCCGAGACTTATGAGTTAATCCCGAGCGCTTTAGCCACTCGGTCACGGGTAAAACCCACAAACTCCATGATATGGTACTAGTTTTGAGCAAGCTGAATCGATTCGCGACATTTTTTTATATTTTGACCCTACATCTTTTCAGAATTTTGTGTAGTAACTACAGCATTTTTTAAGATGGCTAACAAGAATTTTTCGTAATTTTTTTTATCAATTCTTGTTTTGATCTTGTGCATTGATTTGCAAACTATTATTTATTCTTCTTCTTCTTTAATGTGCATAGGATGAATGATGATCGATAAAATCGTTACGTATTGAGGAAAAATACCGAGACAATGAAAAATGGAAATTCTCGAGGTGAGTCAAGTGTTTATTGATGAGATGAAGGTGAATTGTTTTCCATTTTGCTCTCGATAAACCAGAATTTATTATTTTATTGTACATTAGCAACGACATGAGGTTTTGAAGAGGTTTATATTGACTAAATTTTTCTTTTAAAAGCGAAAAATTTCTTTTCAAACGTGTTTTCTTTAACCAAAAAATCACAAGTACAAAAGAACGACCGATTTGGGAGGTATTTGTAAGAAATTGAAGTACTCTTTTTTAAATATTTCACGCATTAACTTTGGGTAGACCAAAAATTATATCTTGCGCATAAAATCCTGTTACCCTCCCTCTCCTGAACTACAATCTTCTAAAACCCAACCCTACGCCTAACTTTAAAGGGCCAGTCTAGTCAGTTACAACCATATGAAAAAATGATATATTCTGAAAGATCATGAAAAATGGATCATTTTTTGTCTTTACGGCATGTTCTGAATCGTTATAGTTTTCGAGATAATTGCGTTTGAAATTTGAATTTGTGTACAAGCTCTTCGTTGTAATACACAAACTTTTTAAAATTTTTTTGCGAAAAAATCGATTTTTTAAATTTTCATAAAATGAACATTGTAGCAATCTTTTATAGCTAAATGAGACGAACAAAATGACACCAAAATTATCCAATTTGAACATTGTTTTGGGTTATTGAAACGAAAATTCTGATTCATGTTTTCGTTTCAATAACCCAAAACAATGTTCAAATTGGATAATTTTGGTGTCATTTTGTTCGTCTCATTTAGCTATAAAAAATTGCTACAATGTTCATTTTATGAAAATTTAAAAAATTAATGCAAAAATCGATTTTTCCGCAAAAAATTCAAAAAAATTCGTGTATTACAACGAAGAGCTTGTACTCAAATTAAAAATTTCAAACGCAATTATCTCGAAAACTACAACGATTCAGAACATGCCGTAAAAACAAAAAATGCTTCATTTTTCATGATCTTTCAGAATATATCATTTTTTCATATGATTGTAACTGACTGGACTGGTTCTTTAAAAATGCCAATTTCCTATGATATATATGGTCTCCAAAAGTTCTGCGACTTTTACATGAATTTTATATGGTATGATCTTTTCTGTTTTGATCAATTCGATCGTTAAATAACCGGTTAAAATTTTTTTCTTGTATTGTCTATCAATAGGTTAAGTGCGCACGTTAAGTGCATATTTCTTATCAAATTCTTTTACAGCATGTATATCATTTTTAGTTCTCAGTGCATTCTTTTGTTTAGAATGAAGAAAACCCGCCTGAAATTTCTATTTTTCCTAATATTTATGCAAATTTTACTATTACCAGTTCAAACAATAGAGCTCCCAGATATTTCTCCGCTAAAATGGTTTAAAAAATTTATTTTCCGTACAAAAATTACAAGATCTACTACTGACATTCCAGATAATTCTTATGATTCTTATGAAAATAATGGACCTGGTACAGTTAGTATTGAAATTATATGTAAGTTATACTAATCCCCATAGGTGAAAAGGGGTTGGAACTCCCCCTACCCCCGCGCAAAAGTGGTACAGCGATTTTTTGGGTAAAAATTGGCGGAAACTCGAAGTTTTAAAAACGAGTCATGCTATTCGACTCAGCTTAACGAGACGAGTAAAATGAGGTATATATCGATCACAAAATAAGAAAACTCACATGGCTGAGTGGTTAGTGTGTCAGGATTTGCACTTATAGGTCTCAGATTCGAATCATAGGTGGACAAGTAGGAGTGAGAGGAGGTCTGGTGCTGGGTTGGGTCCCTAAACTTTTCAAAAATTTGCCTTGGTCCCCCTTATGTTTTTTTCGAAAATTTTCCAAAATTTTGGTCAAAAACATAATGAGGAACCAAAAAAAAGGGAACCAACCCGGCCGCTACGATGCCGGGTTGGTTCTATTTTTGGCCTTTTTGTCGGATTGGTTAGGGGGTAAACTCCCCCTCCCTTTAGCCTTGTGTGGTTCGAATCCCGGTAAATTAAAGTTTTTCGATTTTCATGAAAATTTTTGCATATCTCTATTTTGGCCTCTAAAATAGAGATATGCAAAAATTTTCATGGCATTTTGGAAACTTATATTTTGGGCTGGGATTCGAACCCGCGACCTATAAGTGAAATCATGTCACACTATCTACTCGGCCATATGAGTTTTCTTATTTTATGATCTATATATATCTCGTTTTACTCGTCTCATCAAGATGGACAACTAATCCGCAGTCAAGACGGACAAAAAATTTTGTCTGTCTTGACCGGGGAACAGCCTTGTCCATCCCATTAGTTGTCCGACTTGTCCGCAGCCTTGTCCGCAACCTTGTCCGTCCCATGTTTGTCCATGTTGTCCGGCCGTTATACCGCATGTCCTGACACAGATGTCTATCTGTTGTCCGGACCATAGGCGTAGCCAGGGGGGGGGGCTATAGCCCCCCTGTCGCCAAAAATTTTAAGAAAAAATAAAAAACAACAGGTAGCTTTTTTTGTTCGTTCAATTTTTAGCTACCTTATGATTTTTCAACATTTTCGATCATTTTACTCAATTAGCCCCCCCCCTGCCAGAAAATCCTGGCTACACCTATGGTCTGGACTAAGGGCACATCTCTGGGTACATGCACCCCCTGTACCCTCCTTCAGTACTGTACTGCTCAAGTTTACATCCCTCTTTCTTTCAGCTGTTAAAGTTTGTCACAAAGATTCCGATTGCTCGAAAGGAAAAATCTGCTACTACGGTGGTTGTTATTGAAATTTCGAATATATACTTTAAAAATAGTTTTTTCATGTAAAGGGTGATTCCAAAAGGACACTTTTGTAATTTTTTGCATGAATTGGGACCCAAATTTTGTTTCTTTCTAAAAATGACACCTGCCGTATTTACTCTAATAGAAGCACCCCCTAGCTTCCAACTTCTAAGCTCTCTAGAAGAAAATCTACAGGTTTTCATGAAAAGTGATGTTCACAAAAGTTGTAGAGCATACCCTTCTCTACAACTTTTGTGAACATCACTTTTCATGGAAACCTGTAGATTTTCTTCTAGAGAGCTTAGAAGTTGAAAGTTAAGGGGTGCTTCTATTAGAGTAAATACAGTATATGAGTAATTTTATGCGATGAATCGATTGCGCTCATTCCCAGATTCTGAAAATTCCCAGGTCTTTATTCAAAACTTGGGTTTTTGAAGCGAAAATTGTAGTTTTTCGCATTTGTTCCCTGAATCAGGGAAGTGTTGTTGCGCTTCGGGACTGCGCAAAATCGATTCCCCGTATAAAATTACCTCTAGAGGGGTCAATTTTAGAAGGAGAAAATTCGGGATCAATTCATACTGAATCATGTTCAACCGTTTTCTGTGCAAAATTTAGAAAAAATTCGATTTTTTTCCAATGATCCCCCAAGGGTAGGAACGTTCATCCATTTTCCAAAACCCAACATTTTTTGAAACAACGAAAACTTGTTTTATTGAAACGAAAACTATCATAACTTTCTGCTCTCAACTTTTGAACATTATTTTTGATCACCGTGTCCTATATATTTTTGTTTGTTTTATTTATCAAATAAACTTAATAAATGTCACAAGTTTTCCATTCACATGCAAAAAATCTGATTTTGTAACATGTTCCGTGAGAGAACCGAGCTTTGAGACGTTGGATATGTCACAAAATTGTTTTCATCGCTGACGAAAATTTAGGTCGATATTCTGATAGAACTCACCGAGTTATGCAACTTTATTTTGGGCTCCCGACCCGTAGACATCTCTCCTTGGCGCTATGACCCCTAGAAGTTGGTGGAAACGGTTATTTTTCAACCAAACTTGGTTTTGGCATAAAATGAAGCCCCAATCCCCAGCTACGAAATGCAAAAGACCGTTTCCCAAAAGCTAAAATTGGATAATTTTGATATCATTTTGTTCGTCTCATTTAGCTATACAAATTGCTACAATGTTCATTTTATGAAAATTTAAAAAATTGATGCAAAAATCGATTTTTCCGCAAAAAATTCAAAAAAGTTTGTGTACTACAACGAAGAGCTTGTACGCAAATTCAAATTTCAAACGCAATTATCTCGAAAACTACAACGATTCAGAACATGCCGTAAAAACAAAAAATGTTCCATTTTTTCATGATCTTTTCGAATATATCATTTTGTTTATATGATTGTAAATTTCTGGACTGGTCCTTTAAGGAGATCAGACAATGAAAAATTTTATACAGGAAAATGACGTCAGCAAATATAGGAAAAAATTCTACGAGGTCGAATTTAGGAGTGATAAAAAATTTTCTTGAAAATCAAAAGATTGACTCTAGAGAGATCGAAAAAAATTGTATATACAACTCCTAGTCAAAACTGCGTAGTTTTGGAGATAGAGCAATTTTCCTCATTTTTTAGGTCATTTTTGAGGTCCAAAAAAGCACTATTTTCGATCTAACTCCTACGGGTTTTTCTAGTGCACTACGTTTCTTCGCCTATTATTTACTCCTATTTAGTACCTACAATTTGAGCCGTCGATCGCCGGACAACGTTGATTACATTAAATAGAAAATGGAGCTTGAAAAGGTTCGACAAAAATTTGAAAATTCTTTAGATTAGTGAAATTTGCCATAATTTATATATATTCGAAAAATTCATGAAAAATGGAGCATTTTTTGTTTTTACAGTAAATTCTGAATCGTTATCGTTGTCGAGATAATCGCGTTTGAAGTTGGCTATTTTTTGAAATTGGCTTAGAATTTGAATTCCTTCCAAAATTGAAAATCAGGGTTTTGGCGGGAATTCAAATTCTAAGCCAATTCCAAAAAATAGCCAACTTCAAACGCGATTATGCAAAAAACAATGCAAAAAATTTAATATGTTTCTTATATCACTTTGAATAATGTTGCCCATATTGTTAGGCTGTATATCAAAAAGTTGAACTGGGGTCCGAGCGCTATCTCATAATGAAATGAAAAAATGACCCAGCGTTTCTCCCATATAGCGCTTCTCTTCTCCGAGCACTATTTTAACTAAATATGGAGCTGTACGACCTGAGGGGATGCACTTAACGTGACTTCAAAGGCCGAAGTAAAAAAACGTTAAAATTTTTATAGAAACACACCCCCTAGGGGTAAAAAAATTGACGCGGAACACACTGGTGCTATTATTTTCACCCCAAAATCTTCGAAGACATATGAATTTTTGCACTTTTTCAATAATAATCTTTATACAAGTTAACTCAAGTTGTATAAAGATTATTATTGAAAAAAGTGCAAAAATTCTTATGCTTTTGAAGATTTTAGAGTGAAAATAATAGCACCAGCGTGTTCCGCGTCAATTTTTTTACCCCTTGGGGGTGTGTTTCTATAAAAATTTTAACGTTTTTCTACTTCGGCCTTAGGAGTCACGTTAAGTGCACCCCCTCAGGTCATACAGCTCCAAAATATTTAAAAAATTTATTCAAGATAGCATTTAACGATGACAACAAATATTTGTAGCAAAAGGACTGCCAGGAGTACCAACATTTGGATTAGATGAATCAAATTGATAATTTCCACTCACACATATGTATGTAGCTGTGACAGGGTTGTTTGTGTTATAAGCGTAAGTGACTTCATCTTCATTTGTAGCATTGCAATTTGCCTTAAAGAGTATAATGTCACTTTTACCTAGACATTAAACCTTACTTTCATATCAATACCTTCATCTGGAGTCTCACATGTAACAGTAACGGAACAATCTGCATTATAAACGGCAGTCGGTGTCACTGTATAACCTTTGTCGGGATCGGCTGATAGTAAACTAATTGGTGAACATGGGCATGAGGTCTGGCGCTTCATTGGCGATGCCAACGACATGGCAAGAAGAGACGAGATTAGAACTATACGAAACATTTTTTGACGACTAATAGACTCCGCAAAGAACTTTAGCTATTGAACAGTTGAAGTTAAAAACTTTGATGTCGACTGGTTTTTATGAGTCCTTATATATTGATAGATTGGTACCTGATGTTGTTGCGATAACGACATGCAAATTTATGCCGCTAATCTTTCTCTTTTTCTACTCCCTTTGATATTGTTTTCATTTGTAGTCATCTTACATGGCGCACTAAAAGGATCACCAAAATGCCAAAAAGATGGAAGTAAAATTTTAAAAAATGTCGCCAATCGACTCAGCTCGCTAAGCGCTTCAAAACGAGTACCATATCTTTTGGATGTTCGTTAGCCACATCCATGGCTGAGTGGCTAACGTACTCGCCCTTTACTTATAGGACGCGAGTTCGATTCCGCACCCAAAATTCATTTTTTATTTTGTTGTCCAAATTCATGAAAATTTTTACAATCCTCATTTTTATGCGGGGAACACGATGGCACTATTCTTTTTCCATGAAAACTTTTGGAAAAATTACAAAATTTGAAAAATCTCAAAAAATCAAATTTTTTCCAACTTTTCCAAAAGTTTTCATGGAAAAATATTTGTTCCCCGCATAAAAATGTGGATATGCAAAAATTTTCATGAATTTTGAAAAGAAAATTTAAAAAATCTTTTGGATGCGGGATCAAACCCGCTCCCTATGAGTGAAGGCTGAGCACGTTAACCATTCGGCCATGGGTTAAAACCCCATATATATACAAATGCATTTGGAAACCCTGCTCTTGCTACCTTCCTTTTTCCTCTTTAGTGCACCGTGTTTAATTGGATCATAAAAATTTTGGATATTTTTCTATTGTTTGTGAGATGGTTTTTTTAGGATTAACAGCTGGCATAGCGTTTTTCGACAATGAGAAAAACAAGATAAAAAATAATTTATTCGATTAAGCTCTAACTAAAGTTGATGAAAGACAGATTAGAACTATACGAATTGTTGAAAAAAAGTTTAGTCTTTTGTTTGTACTTTATTTTTTTAAAGGTGTTCCACAGGACTGTGTTACGACTCCGGATGATGCTTACGACTGAGATGGGGTGTAAAGAAGGCGCCACAATAAGATCAATTTCGAATAATCTCTTTATGTTTTGAATTGTTTTGTATATTAACGCGAAAACTCTGTTCATTATAATTTTATTCAATTATCTTTTTTCATTTGATCTTTAATTGTCGCGTATACTTCGTATCGTTTTTTGGCATGTCTGATCGCGCATTGCGTTTCCGTCTCGTCATGTTTTTGTGAAAGGGCTTTTGGTGCAACGTTTGCGAGCTCCGTGCTGGCTGTTGTTCCATTAGTTTCTTGCGTTCGGTTTTTCATGCTGTGCCGTGTTAATTTACTTCTTTCCAGTCTTGCTGCCGGCGTTTTGCAAAGTAAAAGTTTGGGAAGCTTCTTTCTCTAAAGGGCTCTAGGACTTTTCACAAAGATCGATTTTCTCCACTTAGGTTTGACTCCCGCTAGAGTCGAAATTTTTTTGCACATTGAATTTTTTTAAATCGATTTTTTAGGTATTTAATCACTTTTTTGAAAGCGTGGTCAAAAAATAATGGAGAGAATCGAATTTTTTTACCCTACATATGACCAATCATACGTGTATAAACTTTGTTTCTATTAAAAACCGGATTTTCGGAGCTCGTCTACATAGGGGAGAGGGCCATCCACGTGATTTTTTTCCAATTTTCTTCTAAAAATCGACTTTTTAGGATAATTTCTAGGCGAAAAATCGATTGCGCGCATTCCCGAAGCTTGAAAATGTTTCAAATTCAAGGCCAAGTAACGATGGAAGCGAGACATCTGGCATAAAAAAAGTGAGTTCCATCGATTTACCTTTGGGGCCATCCAGATATCACGTGATCAAATGGGAAGAGGGTATAGCCAGGGTTGCACAAATTTCCGGAAACGATAAGGCTGCGCGCTAAACGTCTCGACTTCGTTTGAATTAGTTGGAGTATTGACACGAAAATCCTGAATTTTTCATTTTTTAAAAATACGCTTAATTATTGGATGTATTTAAAAAACAAAGACGGCATTCTTTATAGCTCGACGAGACGAACAAAACGGCACCAAATTGATCCAATTTGAGAATTGTTTTGGGTTATTGAAACGAAAACATAAATCAGGTTTTCGTTTCAATAACCCAAAACAATTCAAATTGGATCATTTTGGTGTCATTTTGTTCGTCTCATTTATACAAATTGCTACAATGTTCATTTTATGAAAATTTAAAAAATAGATTCAAAAATCGATTTTTTCGTAAAAAATTCAAAAAAAGTTTGTGTATTACAACGAAGAGCTTGTAACAAATTCAAAATTTCAAACGCAATTATCTCGAAAACTACAACGATTCAGAATATGCCATAAAAAAATGCTCCATTTTTCATGATCTTTCCGAATATATAATTTTTTCATATGATTGTAAATTACTGGACTGGTTCTTTAAGGAGATTAGACAATGAAAAATTTTATACAGGAAAATGACGTCAGCAAATATAGGAAAAAATTCTACGAGGTCGAATTTAGGGGTGATAAAAAATTTTCTTGAAAATCAAAAGATTGACTTTAGAGAGATCGAAATTGGATGTCCCAACGTTGCTTAACTTGACAAATCGTATGGTTTCTTTCTCTATCCACTGCGCTGCGTAGTCGTCATTTTTTAACGCTCGCCATAAATTCTTATTTACATTAAAAATTCATTTTTGATCATATCATTTTTTCTTGAGAATAAACCAGTTTGATGGCCTTCAACAAAATAAAACTGTTTATAAAACTAAATCAATAATAACACATTTTTGGTATATGTTTTTAATCTCTTGTCTAAATATGCGAATTTGGGCACTAATTTTAATTTTTCTGGCTTCTTTATCAATAATATTTTCTCAAGGATTGCATGAAGGTGCTAGAAAAAGAACAAAAGGGCAGCCATGTTTGCCAAACGATAAACCGTGCTTGGACGATAGCTGGTGTTGCTCGGGTTATTGTAATGCCAAAAATGATTGTGCATAGCATAGAAATTTGTATCTTTTTGTATTGTTTTTTTGTTAATAAATAATTCATACTTCGATCATTTTATATGGTGTATAGTCGGCGTCAATCCCCGTTGTTTCTACGGACGCGTGATTGCGAAATCTGAAGTTTGAATTTGCGGTTTCTTGAAGCGATTGTGCGCTTTCCCGAGGCGTGAAAATGTTTCCCTTATCCGCATCCATGAGAGACAGGCTTGGGGGGGGGGGCAATCCCGTGACATTTACTCATAATTGAAGAATTTGTTGTCAGCTCGTCTTTGGTTTATTTGCCCAAAGCATTGGTCGAAAAAACTTTGAGTGATAAGGGTTATTGATTATTTTAATAAATTTCTGCTTTATTCAAAATTTTATTAAGTTAATAAAAAATTTTTTTGACAATTGATAGTTACAAATGAATAACGAGGTATATTTTTTAAATTTGTACTAAACTTGCTAAGCGTACCTAAGGATATAACAATATCCCTACCCCAGTTTGGGCAGGGTCACCGAGCACCTTGCAGCCAATTTTGTGGGTCACAGAGCATCTAATTTGGAAGTTACAGAGCAAAATTTTGGAAAACATCGAAATCTTGGAAAAAATCGAGAATTTGGAAATTATAGAGCAAAATTTTTGAAAAAATCTAGCTCTGTGATAAGTGGATTCACGAGCACAAATATAAAAGAGGTAACCACGGCGGTCGAAAGTGGGAAAAAAATGGGGTCGGAGGAAAAAGCATTATTTCTTACCATTTTTGATTATGCCAAACAATTTCTAACCGATCATCGTTTTGAAATTTTGGAGGGTATTTTCTAGGGTGTGCCTAAGGGTACAAGTAATGACTTTTAATAATAGTTTTGATTTAGGGTATTGAATTAAATCTTTATACGACCAAATTATTGAAATTAAAAGATTCAAATCTTTTAAGTTTCGATAAAACTACAAAAATCCCCTTTATCATCAATGAATTTATTGATGAAGAAATTCTTTCTGCCACCCCAAATTCAGTTGTAAAAAGATCTCGTCATCATTCTATTAAAAAACCTGTTGTAATAAAACAAATCGTGATCCCACATGGCCGACTAGATGAGAAGCTAGTTAAAAAGATTGATAGCTTAAAGAAAGAGATCGAATTTCTACAACTATTGAGTGGGTCAAAAAACATTGTTGAATTATATGGGTTTTGTATCGAACCAGGGTATTTATATATCTGCCTAGAATCCATGGATATTTCTTTAGAGGAATTGTATTTATTGGTGCATAAAGTATATGGCAATTTTCCTGAAGAGCTAATAAATAAAATAATCATAAAAATTGTTGACGCTCTGAGTGAATGTCATGCAAATTCGATCACTCATCGTGATGTAAAACCGCAAAATATATTAGTCAATTGGGATGGAAACATAAAGCTGTGCGATTTTGGCGTCTCTCGAATACTTTATGAAACATCGTCATATACTACCGCAGGAACCTTTCCATATATGTCACCAGAATATTTTACAACTGGGCGATATGGACTCAAAGCCGATGTCTGGAGTCTAGGAATTACAATAATTGAAGTTTTACATGGGAAAAATATAATTCCTGATAAAACATATCCACAAATTGCAGAAGTTATAAAGAATTTAAATTCGCTTGATTTAATTGAAAAGCTCCCAAAAACCTATGGCGACGAATTAATGGACTTTATAAAACAATGTCTAACCATTAAAACTGAAAATCGTCCTACATTGGAAGAGTTGAAAAATTTAAATCTATATAAAAACGAGAATCAAGGCGTTTCAAATTCTAAAAAGGTTTGCTTTTTTTCAAATTTTTTAAACGATTTTTAGAATGATTTAATCGCTAAAATATTACATAAATGTCAATCATTATTTGAAAAGGATAAAAGTTTATGGAAAGACAGATATATGGAAATAAAAGATAAAGCGCTTACTTTAAACCATTTAACAGATGAATCTCAAAGAACGATTCTTGAATCTCTAGTTACGTTTCAAGGGAAAAGGATAAAATTAAATAAATTAATAGTTGAGGAAGACGAAAGATTAAAAGAACTAATAGATTCGGAAATGCTAGTTAAGCTTATTAAGAAAAATGAAGTGACCATAGGCCATGAACTAATCAATTTGAGTGATACTAAAAATTATTATATAGATCGTACATTCAAATTACCGTGTATTAAGGAAACAATTTTTAAAGACGAAAAAAGTGATGATTTATTGGCGATCACAGGTATTGACAAAACAAGTCTTAACAGATTAGTACAAGAAGCAAATAAAATCTGTTTGTACGAAGAATATAATTCTAATAGAGTTAACAATGTTAGCTTTATTATTCTAGATAACAAACAAGCAGATGAACAATTTGAGCAATTATATCAGCTTCACCAACAACGAAATATTCATTGGATAAAATTCGAATCAGATAATCTAATTTGGAAACGATCACACGGCTCTATTTCTAAATTACATGAATACATAAATGAAGGAAAAAATTATCAATATACAGAAAACGAATTGCTGAATCAAACGAGCCAACAGAAAGTTATAATTATCTCAGACACATCAGGAATGGGTAAATCGACAGTACTTACTAATTTATCACTACAAATAAAAGAACATGACCCGGCTTTATGGTTAATTAGAATCAATTTAAATGAACATACCAATCAGCTGGAAGAACAGAAAAAAATGGTTGTACAGCACAAGCTATCAATGAAAACCATTGAAGTGGCAACTCAATTTTTAGCAAACGATATATTAAAACTGACTATTCCTTTCGAACAAGCTTTATTTCAATATTATTGTCAGCACGATAAATTAATCATAATGTTTGATGGCTTTGATGAAATCTGTCCAAACTATAGAGACATTGTAATTGATTTAATGCTAGGGCTTAGGAATAGTCAAATCAAACAACTCTGGGTTACATCTAGACCTACTGAACAACTAATACTAGAAAAGGAGCTGCAGAATATTTCTTATAAATTAGAGTCTTTTTCTGAACAAAATCAAATTGACTTCTTAACCAAGTTTTGGAAACAGACGTTAAGTACTGTTACAGTTGACCAAGAAAAGTTGAAAGTCTATGCTAATGCATTAATAAAATTACTATCAGAATCTACTAGTGATAAAGATAAAGAATTTACCGGCATTCCATTACAAATTAGAATGCTTGCAGAAGCCTTTGTGTCGGATTATGAAACATTTTATAATTCAAGTACAGATGAACCTCAATTACCAACAAAACTTGATTTAAGTGATTTATATGAAAGGTTTTTAAGGAAAAAATATGATATTTATCAGATGGAAAAAAATAAATTAGATTTGAGTAAGCCGAGAGTCAAAATACAAAGTGAAGAATCTTACGCAGAATTTATAGGAAAACATCAAAATTTAGCTTTATGGACCCTATTCAAAGAACATAAGTTATTATTACTTTCAGAAAAAGCCTATCAAGAATTTAGCAACAACTATCCATCAGTAGTAGATTCAGGCTTAGATATAGAAATTCTCAAAAAGTCGTTGATGAATAAAATTGAACAGGAAATGAAATCTTTTATCGATGATATAAAAGAATGTAGAGTAAATACTGGGATTGTTGAGGATAAGACTAGTTTCTTTATTCACCAGACTTTTGCTGAATATTTAGTAGTCAAGTTTTTGATAGATAATTTAGAAAATATAATAATAGCAACGTTCTTACTAGAAGAGATTTTACTCCAACCAGAATATCAGGTCATTCGAGCATTTTTTAACAGTCAAATAAGAAAAATTTCTTTACCAGAAAATACTTTGGCACGATATGGAAAACAGATAGAAAGATTATGGCAATCAGATAAAAAAAATCTTTATAATAAAAAAGACATGACGCTTTTACACCTAGCAGCTGAAGAAGGTACTGTAAACATTATCAGATTTTTCTTGAATAGTCTAAAAGGACATGAAACAATTATAAAATCTCTAGTGGAAGCCACTGCTGGTTATTATTATAAGATTCTCACAACAGCCTTACATTTAGCTACTGCAGGAGGTTACTTAGATGTTGTCAAATGTTTGGTGGAACATGGCGCTGATGTTAATTTTAAAAACAATTTTGGCCAGTCGGCGCTTCAATTTGCAGCTCAAAAGAATAAATGCGATGTCATCAAATGGTTAGTGGAACATGGAAAAGCTAATGTTGAGGCTATAGACGATCGTGACCGGACGGTGTTGCACTGGGCAGCTCGTGGTAACTTAGATGCAGCTCGAGAGAATAAATGGAATATCGTTCAATGGTTGGTGGAACATGGCGCTGATGTTAATGTTAAAAGCAAAGATGGCAAGACGGTACTGCACTGGGCAGCTCAAGAAAATAAATGGGATGTGGTCCAATGGTTGGTGGAACATGGAAAAGCTAATGTTGAGGCTACAAACAATGATGGCAAGACGGTGCTGCACTATGCAGCTCAATACAATAAATTGGATGTCGCCCAATGGTTGGTGGAACATGGAAAAGCTAATTTTGAGGCTACAGACAATGATGGCATGACGGTGCTGCACTATGCAGCTCAATACAATAAATTGGATGTCGTCCAATGGTTGGTGGAACATGGAAAAGCTAATTTTGAGGCTACAGACAATGATGGCATGACGGTGCTGCACTATGCAGCTGAAAGGAATAAATTGGATGTCGTCCAATGGTTGGTGGAACATGGAAAAGCTAATATTGAGGCTACAAACATCTATGGCAGGACGGTGCTGCACTATGCCGTTCAAGGGAATAAATTGGATGTCGTCCAATGGTTGGTGGAACATGGAAAAGCTAATGTTGAGGCTACAGACAAGTATGGCAGTACGGTGCTGCTCTATGCAGCTCAAGAGAATGAATTGGATGTCGTCCAATGGTTGGTGGAACATGGAAAAGCTAATGTTGAGGCTACAGACAAGTATGGCAGTACGGTGCTGCACTATGCAGCTCAATACAATAAATTGGATGTCGTCCAATGGTTGGTGGAACATGGAAAAGCTAATGTTGAGGCTACAAGCAACTATGGCAGGACGGTGCTGCACTATGCCGTTCAAGGGAATAAATTGGATGTTGTCCAATGGTTGGTGGAACATGGAAAAGCTAATGTTGAGGCTACAGACAATGATGGCATGACGGTGCTGCACTATGCAGCTCAGTGGAATAAATTGGATGTCGTCCAATGGTTGGTGGAACATGGAAAAGCTAATGTTGAGGCTACAAGCAATAATGGCTATCCGGTGCTGCTCTATGCAGCTCAGGAGAATAAATGGGATGTCGTCAAATGGTTAGTGGAACATGGAAAAGCTAATGTTGAGGCTACAAACATCTATGGCAGGACGGTGCTGCACTGTGCAGCTGAAAGGAATGACTAGCTTAAGCTGCTTGGCAACAATCAATCATTTTGTATCCAAGCATTTTATTTTATGCAAAAACTTTTTATAGCTTGATTAATTAAAAAATTAATTATAGAGCCTGGAAGCGAGCGCCTGTCGGAGCTCCTATTTAAAGGCAGGATCCCAAAAAAAGTTTTTTTTGAAAATGTTTATAAAAAATACATTCCTAGGGGTAATTTTATGCGAGAAATCGATTCCGCGCATTCCCGAATCATGAAAACGCTTCCTTGACTCTGCTTCAGGGAAGGAATTGGTGCATTGAAGCGAATCTAACATTTTCGGATTTTTATGAGAAAACCGTCAGTTCTTAGATTTTTCTAGGCGGGGAATCGATTGCGCACATTCTCGAAGCATGAAAACGCTTCCTTGACCATGTTATAGGGACTGTAAATGCTTTGATAAAGGAAATCACTAAAGGAAGCATTTACAGTCCCTGAAACATGGTCAAGGAAGCGTTTTCATGCTTCGAGAATGTGCGCAATCGATTCCTCGCCTAGAAAAACCTAAGAACTGACGGTTTTCACATAAAAATCCGAAAATGTTAGATTCGCTTCAATACACCAGTCCCTTCCCTGAATCAGGGTCAATGAAGTGTTTTCATGCTTTGGGAATGAGCGGAAATCGATTTCTCGCATAAAATTACCCCTAGGAATGTATTTTTTATAAACATTTTCAAAGAAAAAACTTTTTTTGGAATCCTGTCATGATTTTTCCCCCCCCCCCCCTTTAATAGTAACTTAAACCAAGCCTGTTCTTAAACTTCCTTATGAATCTAATGTAAAACATGTTAAAGGGCTAAAAAATTTTCTTTGAGGTACATCCATGATCTTGGTGTCATTTTTCTTCTCTCACCGAACTCTATCGATTATTATAGATTTGATTTATGGTGACAAAGCAAGATAACAAACAAGCTAGATCAGACAAACAACCAAATATAGCTCGTTAAGGTAGAGTTGGATCTCAGTCTCAAATTGGATATAAGACCCCTAAAATTAAAAGTTTTTTGACACCCTTTGAAAAAATGGTTTTTTCCAAAACCCTGGGTGATTTTTTAAACTTTTTAAAAATTACGTTTTCTACTGTTTGGTCCAAACCGTTAGCCATAATACTGAATAAGTTTCATGGCTGACTGTTCCAAAATTACAGAGTGAGTAAAAAAAGTAGACATTTTGTGATTTTTGAGCCAAATTTTCAAAAAATTTTTTTTCAAAATGACATTATAGTGGTTTTTCTATATGAAAATCGATTGCACATATTGGCGGATCATGAAAACGCTTTTAAATTCGCCTGCTTTTAATAAAATTGCTTTCACAATTCATTGAAAAGTTGCGAAAATCGACTTTTTTACGAATTTATGGTCAGGGAAGCGTTTTCATTATCTGGCAATGTGCGCAAATGACATCAAAAACTCGAATTTTCAAAAAGTTCTTCTATTTGGCTGAAATTTTGTTTCAGGGGTTTTCCGACACGGGGAATTCGATTCCGAAGGAATGTTTTGATTTTGACTCTGTACGGTACCCATATGAGGATAAATCACCAAAAAAGGCCTGTTCTTTGTAAGCCATTTTTTTGAAGATTTTGGAATATTTTTTGAAAGTATAGCTCAACGCTCTAGAGTTAGGTGTTAAGATGAATCTACTTTAACTCGAAATGTCCGAAGATAAACTATGTTAATTCAAGATGGTCGACGATAAAACGTATACCAAAGTGTTTCTCATTATTTAGCATTTTTTAAAATATAAACTGAAAAAACAAAGTTAATATGAAGTAACAATAATTATTGAGAAGGATTATCTATGTTCTTACAATTACGACTACCATGGCATTTACTGTTGCACTTTCTACATGAACAACGATCATTTTCGCATCCTGTAGTACAGTTGCAATGAGCGAATCCTTGCCCACCAAATGGCGTTGCTATGCTAGCTGTAGTTCGAATTGTTATCTTCTTTGTGGTACCTCTCCGGGAGTTAAAAACGTTGTTGGCGTTGGTAAGAATTCGTTTCTTGCATATTTCTGGAGCAAAACTCCGGCTATAGTTCCGAGCTGGTAAAATCCATCTTCTTCTGACAAGACTTGTTTGTTTTCGACCCTCCTAGTTTTTTCTATGCGCTGAACACGAATCCGCCGTTATTTTTTGTCCTAGACCTCGGGAATATGGTCAAAAAATGGCTTACAATGAGATACTCCATACGAGGTAAAAACCCCCTTTTTGGAGTTTTAACCTCGTATGGGGTACCTTCCCGTGGTCAAAATCAAAAAATTTCTTCGGATTTGAGTTCCCCATGCCGAAAAACCCCCCAGAGCAAAAAATCAGCCAAATTGGGAAGCTTTTTGAAAATTCGATTTTTTTACCCCTTGGACCAAGGAAAGGGTAAAAAAATCGAATTTTCAAAAAGCTTCC